>OZ026623.1:83689101-83763925 GCA_964020975.1 Hermodice carunculata | reverse complement strand
CTGGAGAGCGAATTCCCAAGTTCAGACACGACAGAGAGGTCTCCAATCTCTTTTGACTCAGTAACTGTGGTGGAAATAGTCGGAGGCTCAGATACTTCTCAAGACAATTACATTCAACCTCCCCAAAATCAGGCTCACATGGCGTTCAATCTTCAGCATGATTCTCCAAAGGAGAAAAGCGCAGTCTGCAACCTATGCAGCAAGGAGTTTGCGAATCCTGCCAATTTGAGACGTCACATGATGATCCATTCTGGGGAGCGCCCCTTTGCCTGTGAGAAGTGTGGAAAGAGTTTCAACCAGAAGTGTACTCTACAAACACATCAGCTGACACACACAGGGGAAAGGCCCTTTGTGTGCAAAATCTGCGGCAAGGGTTGTATATCATCAGGAAGCTTGCGAGCTCACAAGCAGCGCAAACATGCTGCAGAGAAAGACCAGCCGATCAACTGATCTCAATTGTATCGTGAAACGGGAGAACTTCATACGGAGCATGAATTCCATTAAAAGTATAGACTGAATTATCCAGGACAACTGGTCTTTTAGCTACATAATCTTACAAGACAAGACCATACAAAATGATATATATTTTATGATAATTTACCTTAGGAAATGTTCCAAATTTAGGTCTACACTAGGAGCTCAGTTCAATTAAATTTCCTGAGTAACCTGAGAACTTCAAAAGGATGACATGGTACTTTTAGGGGAAAAATACTGAGCTTCTTGCATATGATCACGACTATTGAACATTTTAGTGCTCATTAATCTTGCCAATAGTTGTATTAACAGAGTGATGTGTATTAGTTTTGTATGGAAATTTAATGAAAATACTTGTGAATAATGACTAATGACGTCCCACTGTGCTGATAATGCATGAGTCTAATCTGAATGAAATTTCCAGCAGGCAATGTGCATGTCATGTCAAAGTTTTACAGGGGTGAGTGAGTGCAACTGACCTCAAAATTGACATTAGAAGAAAGCAGGGCTCCAATGTGCAGGTACGTGTAATTTAACAGAAGTGTGGAACTGTCATGTCCGGTCCCTGACGGGAGGCATAAACCACAAGACCAGTCATACTTTTGAAATTGTTCTTAGATGTGTCAAGCCGTTGCCTGGTACTTTTTTTATCTTAAATCTTAGAATATAAGATAGCAGCATTATCATCATTATTTTTTGTTAAATTTCACAAGTATTGTAAAGTCTGGGAATATTGTGATTAAAAATTTACAACTTCTGTGTATGCATGTACACCATTGCCTAAATATGGCCATATTTACAATAATGCATGTCAGATACTCTGTTGTTCATGGTGGCAGCACCTGCTTTCTCTGTCACATGACATTTTTAACCAATGAATGAAGCTGGTGTTTGGAAATTCCCAAAGTGGCTCCACCTATTACGGATGGATGCCAGGGGAAAGCTTCCTGCAATACCACTTCAAACAGGTTACTGTTCAATAACCGTTCCATGGTAAATTCCCAATAAGTAGTCAGGGGAGCTCAAATTGAACTACTGTTAAGTAGAAAGAACAGATCAGATAATCCCAGGTCATCATTGGGTCACTTTCAGAACATGTTTCGGAGCCTAAAATACATGGATGTGTATCTGTGATACTGGCTGTATTGTCTGCTCAATGATAACCACAACTCACAGGATAAATTGAATATTAATATTAAAATGTGTAAATGGTAATGAAGTAAATGGTAAAACCATACATCTTAACAAGCTCTTGCTTGTAAATGCAAACATGAAATAAGTAAAAAATTGAATATGTCTCGTATGTATTTAGAAAGAATGTGTATCATATGTATTTAGAAGGAATATGTATACAAACGTCATATCTAGGTTGACGTAAAAAAGCTGCTTATGGTGCTATCCCTCGGATTCCATATCTAATCTAGGTTGAGCGAAGCAGCCCTAAGTACCCTTGTAGCCTTCCCAAATTGTACAATGATAGTCAGTAACAAGTAATATTTTAGCATTAAAATGTAGTTTTTCTGACTGACCCTGTGCTCCATCATTTGCCTCAATATACTCAACTTACAGGTCATCATGTCTGGAAATGTTGATGTTTCTTTATATGGAAGACCTTGATGGATGTTTTTGTCACAGCCTTGAGGGATTGGGAAGCAAAGCAGGAGAGGGAACCATTTTTTTCCTAGAAACTTTTTTTTTTTTTGGTGCCAAATGGTGTGAAATTTTGAGGCTTAAACCATGTGCAGACATCCAATTATGTTTAAAATACATTTTGCTAATGGCAGCATAAAAAGTTAACATGTAATTTGACCCCTATTTTGTGGAATTACACATTCTCGGGGTTAAGGGGGTGGGGGTACTCCCATTAGTGACGATACTAGGTATGTGCTGCTCTGAAGGCCCCTTTTCAGCAAAATTTCCCTAACAAAGATCCAGTATTTTGCCAACAGTTCCCTTAAAAAAGGGTATTTTTGATCTTTTATGACCCAAAATTTGAGAAAATTTCCCTAACTAAGGTCAAAATTTTCTTCGTGGAACACTTTTCATGCCAATTTGGGACCATATTTTCTACTACATGTAGTTCAGTTAAAAAATTCCCTAACAAAGGTAACATTTTTATGAAATGTGCCTTAACAAAGGGTGGGTTTTTGAAAGGTCAGTTACAGTGTTAGTAAAAAATTTTTTTTCTTAACCTCTGTTTTTGATGAGTCACAGAGGTGATGAAACTGGTCAGACTTTGATTCTGTTTTGTACGGCAGTTGGGCTTCTCTCGCCAGTTCCGGCCTAGCCCAGTCTTATTTGTAAGTAAAAAAATGGTTTGAGTGAAAATTTCAGATGAATCATATGAAAATAGCATGCCACAAGGAAAGTTTGTCGACATAGTCTTTGTCTTTGAAGGGAGAAATGGTAGGAGCAGGTTGGTGTTGACAACATGCAGCTGGCAGCACCTCGGGTGTCTATTGCTGTTGGATCGACTGTCTTAGGATGGCATATTTGAATCTTGATCAATGAAATAAAAATTTGTAACAAGGACTAATTTTTTGTGTTTGATTTGTTGATGTAAGTTTTTAATCACCATGGTTACAGTGTGTGCTGATGCATACAAGTATAGAATGGAAAGATGCAGGCTGCACTGGGAGTACATTTTCAGGAGTGGGACTACAGAGGAACCTCTCTGTTTATGACCTCATTATAGTGGTACCTCTCTGTATGACCACTACGGTAATACCTCTGTATGACCTCACTGTAGTGGTACATCTATGTATGACCTCACTACAGTGGTACCTCTGTATGACCTCATTATAGTGGTATCTATGTATGACCACTACGGTAGTACCTCTGTATGACCTCACAACAGTGGTACCTCTGTATGACCTCACCATAGTGGTACCTCTGTATGACCTCATTACAGTGGTACCTCTGTATATGACCTCACTATAGTAGTAGCTGTATGACCTCATTGAGTGGCACCTCTTTGTATGACCTCACTATACTGGTACTCTGTAGGACCTCTGGTGATACATCTGTGTATGACTTCACTATAGTAGTACCTCTCTATGACCTCACTATAGTGGTACCTCTATATGACCTCACTACAGTGGTACTGCTGTATGACCACTATAGTGGTACCTCTATGTATCACCACATTACAGTGGTACCTCTGTATGACCTCAATACGGTGGTACCTATGTAGAACCTCATTACATGGTACCTCTCAATGTATGACATCAATAGAAATGTACCAACTGTATGTTGCGACCCTTTTTGCCATGTAGAGTAGGTGACCTGTCACCAAAGGTAAATTAACTCATTTCATGCTATGGTCCCAGGCTTTGGTTAGTGGTTCTGGCACTGCCTGGCAAGTCATGCTGCAGCTGCCCTTGCGGCAGCTGCAGCATGACTTGCCAGGCAGTGCCAGAACCACTGACTTAAGACTATAGGCATGTTAGTACTTGAAGGAAAGCTCTTTTCATGAATTTAAATATGCAATTGTCATCTTAAATCTAGGTAAATATCAGGGACCGGTATGGAATGAGTTAAGAAAATTGACTTTCAAGGTTGGAAAAGTGTGGCCGCTGAGAGTGGGCAACCACTGGGGAAAGTGGCTGCATACTGCATGTAGATGGAGTGGAAAGAATAAAGTGATTCATAGAGTACATACCTGGAGTGAAAAGAGCGAGACAAGACATAGAGTACATACAGTAGTCCCTCCTTTGAGAGACTACCTGTAAAGCTATCCAAGAAGTGGTCGCATAAAGTGGGTGGTCTCCCAAAGGAGGTTCAACTTTTATACCACCTGTCCAAGAACTAGAAACTCTACTCTGAATGCACAACCATAATTTAGATGAAAGCATGACTGATGTACACATATTAGACTAAATTCCATCTTCCAGTTATGTCTTTACTCATTCATTGGTACAGTGAAACTGTAGATATAATAGATACAATAGAATTTATATGACCTTTTTCAGATACAGTGAAACCTGGTTTGAGAGACCACTGTGTTAAGAGACCACCTGCCTTTTCAGACCATTTTACTGTCACTTTTGCTATCTTTGCCATCTTATACCTCCATTGAGAGACCACCTGCCTTATGTGACCACTTTTTGGCTTGCTCGAGGGGTGGTCTCTCAAAACAGGTTTCACTGTATCTGACATTTTGTAGGGAACAAATGGGGACATATTAATAAGTGGGGTCCTTTTGGATGATCATTGGTTAGGTTCTGCTGGTGGTCTTACAGGGCCACAATTTTGCAAAATTTTGCGAAAATCTATTTGGATTTTTGTCAATTAGTTTTCTTTTTAAAGAAAGACAAGTTTATGAGAATCTTAACGAGAATGGATTCTCGGATTCTCGCCGAAATTCTATCCCTGGTCTTCTTAAAGTGGTGAATTGTCATTAGAAGGTGTATTTGCACAGTTAATTAAAAGTAGTCAGGAAAGACAAATGATGTCCCAAAAGAGGGAACTTTCAAAAGAGGGACTACTGTACTTGGAAGGAAAGGAATGATGTGATACATATAGAGTACATACTGGGAGTAGGTGGAACAAGGTTATCCATGGCATACATACTTGGAACAGGAATATTGTGATTTTTTGCAAGTTGTGCACACAATATAAATGTATCCTTAATGTGTGATATGTCATGCCAGAGCGTATTCAAGCCAGAGATATGAATATTCCTTGCCAGAGGGGATAAGAAAAGAAAAAAAAGGGAAAGAAAATGAAAAGAAATCCAAACTACTCTTTTTCATTGCCACACATGAAAAACATTGTCACTGGTGGGTGAAATGATTGCTGGCTCAAAATAATGATACTTGAGCTTCTCATGCCAGAGTTACTGCTCTGCCAGCGTTGGCTGCATAACTTTACGTTTTAGCCAGGCACGATTTCAGATATGCCAGCATTTTGTGGTAAAATTTCTGATTTCTGCTTGATTGTGGCGTATGGAAGTAGGCACTACGATAAACTAACTCACACCACACCCACTTTCTTGCCTTCTCAGGGACATTCCAAAAATTCCATTTTAAGTTTTGTGCACAATCCAAGTCAATGTGCAACTGATTATGTTTGTACTCAGTAGTGTGCTGACAGGAACAAAAGTTATTTTCAGTGTGCAGAGTGGTAATAGTGGTAATTAGAAGGGAAACAGTCCATCCCCCTGGACATGCTGGGACGGGGGGGGGGGGGGGGGTGGAAGGAAGGTTTTTGTGTAGAAAGAGAATGTTATTAGCAAATAAGATATCCTATAATTATCTGCAGTTTGATCATTGGGAGCTCATTTCATTTGTGATTGCACAGTTAACATTTTTTCAAAGAATCCGTAGTTTATTATTTTCACCATTTTCCAGGGATGCATACAAACAGAGACGTCATACAACGAACCACTGGCACCAGAATGCGCAGCCGGCAAAAACTGAGGTTGAGCGACCTGACTTTCTCGAACCTACCACCTGCAGGACAGGGGCAAAGAACTGCCCTCCCCTACATGTCTGTCGCCAAAAATGGTCAAACAGCGAAGAGTGTCCCTTCGGGTGTGCCTGACCGATCGAAGCAAACGTCTTCATCACACACAAAACAGCCGCATGTCTGTGCATTTTGCAACAAGGAATTTGCATCTCTGGGAAACCTAAAACGTCATACTTTGATTCACACTGGTGACCGGCCGTTCACGTGTGAGCAGTGCGGCAAGGCCTTCAACCAGAAAGCTCACCTCCAGTCCCACACTTTGATTCACACTGGAGAAGGCAAGACGATGGCCTGCGAAGTATGTGGCGAGAAGTTCCGATCTCCGACTAATCTGTATCTTCATGCGGTTGTACACACAGTAGACCAGAACCTTAGCACTTCCCCGCTCAAATCGCCCAAAAGCTCCCAGATGTAGATTCTTGTCTGCCTTAATTTTTACTGCAATCTCATTACGAGAAAACATTTTGCTGAGATCTGTAGATAAGACAATTCATGATGGCATGCCCTGGGTCAGTAGTTGTCTCTGACCAAGAATGGGTTAAACTAAATTTCAAGTGAAACAGGAGGGACATGTGCAGTTGCCTATGCAACTTTTTCCACAACAATAGCGTCAAAATCTGTTTGAAATCATGAAATGTGAGAGTGCATGTCACCACACTGCAGGATTGTGAGACCGAGGGCACAGAAATGATTACTGCAGGCAAACCTGCTTAGTGAGCAATTTCTTGGTCCTCGCAACAAAGCTGAGTGATCGTGATGGATGTCTCCATGGTCAAGTGACAAACTTAACAAATAGTTCCATATGCCTGTGACAATTCCATTTTGCTTTTTACTTTAGTTTGACAGAAAAAATGCAGTTACCAACTCTTTCAATGATAATTTCTAAGGCTCAGCCCAGCAGTTGAAACCATGACAAAAACATCACTGTTGTCTTGGTGGTAAATTGAGTACCAAACTGCCACACGTGCCTGGTGATTCTTTTTCAAGAGTCACCTATATAATGGAGTCTGTTTGGAAGACTGGATGGCTGACAATGTAAGAAGTCTGAGAAATGTACATGAAGTATATTGGTGCAGGTGTTCAATCACTGGAGGGCAGCACATGCTGGAACACATACATTTGGGTGGACAGAATAACCTGTGGTTGTGCTGGCCTGGGTGTTCAGTTGGACCAATTTGTACTGTACTACATATCTATCTTAACATTGCAAAGTGAGAATCGGAAGACACATGTATACCCGCAACAAAGAGTCAAGTCAAACCTGTATTTTGTGGGCTTTCCTGCTCAGGGCAGATTATGCAAGGACTGAGTCAAACTGATGTGTCCCCTTCTTTCAAGTTTGTAACTAGAGGGGTAAGATTAAATGAGGAAAAACAGGAGCGTATATTGCGGAATCTGAAGATAGCCGGGTAACTTTGCAGCTTTTTGTGCTTTGATCTTTGGTGAGTTCATGGGTTTAATGATAGATGCGTTCAAGTGACTTTCGTCATTCGCTTAACTTAAGGAAACCCACGCAGCACAGAGTGGCCTTGTTTTCTATGTGTACATAATCCTCTTCTCCTGCAAGGCCTTACGTTAAAACTGGCTCATCTGTAACTGAATACAGACTATAACAATCGTGCAGGTATGTATGTGCATAAACTTCATCCCTGGTTCTTATGGATGATATACAGTGGTCCCCCTCTTATGAGACCACCCAAAATACACCAGAAATCTAGCATCATAAGAGGAGTTGCCTCTCATGAGGGGAAAATGTAATGCAAAGGCTACCCTTGCAGCACTGAGAAGTGGCCTCTCATCAGGCAGCCTCTCAAGAGGGGGTGACTGTAGTATTTAGATGGGATGTTGCTTATAAAGGCAGCTACATTGTGTTGGGAGATATACCATGAACTTTGCCACTGCTTTACTATCCTGGCCATTGGACATATATTGAGCATTTCTTGGTGCACTTTAGTGACTTAAATTTAACCCTTCTCCCCATAAACTGGCCAGAACCGGTTGGTGGTCAGTTCAGCTGGCTCTGCAGGCAACCCAGGTGTTTTATACAGTAGCCAGGTTTCACTGTAGCACACAGCTGCTGTTAACTAAGCAATGTATAGCCATATTGTATTGAGGATGAAAGAATTGGTGAAGAAAAAAGGTTCAAACACCCATCCAACTAGATACTGCATCGTCCTTATCAGGCTTTTGTAGCGCTTAGGGGTAATTATTTAGGGTTTATTGTTTCTTTTCTTTTGTGTGTGTGTTTTTTTCGGGGAGGGGGGGGAGGGGTCAGGTTGCCTGCGTGGCAGAGTAATATTAATGTTATTGTTTCTGAATTTTACATTAGAGGGGACCAAGGCCGCTTCGCAGGCAAGGGGTTGGGAGACACCGGTATATTAACTGTAAAATGTTTGCCTGTCTTTTTGGTATTTGCAATGCTGATTCTTAATATTAGAAACGCATGAAATAGGCTTCAAAATTTTTTGAATGTAGAAATGCTGGGGTTGGGGGGGGGGGGGGAGTAAAGTGAAGCTTCTCCTGACACTTTGCTGAAACAAGCAGCAGGTTAGTTTTTTTGTTAGGAGATGAATGGGGGTGGGTGGGGGGATATCGTCTCTGTGAGAGTCAGTAGATGACTTACACTTTTGCATTGGTGAAGAACACCGTGATAATAACATTTTTACATGACTGTAAAATAAAAGCTTTTTTGAAAGGCCATGTATTAAGCTGACTTTAAATGTGGTCTGTAGGGCTTGCATGTACATGTATGTTATTGCATGGAGTTAAACTAATTCTATATCGCCATTAGATGGACCAAATGAACTTTTCACCAACGTTTCAGGAAGTCTGCTGCAATGATTTGGTAGAAAGGGGAGTGATCTGTAGAACTGTAGATGTATTATACAGCCACATGTATGAACTTTTAGTTTTTGCATTTCAGACATTTAAGTGAAGTTTCTAATTTCATTATTTTGTATATAAATCCTATCAAATCCAATTTGGTAGCAATATTGTCATAAACAATTGGTTCATTGTCCAGGCATGAAATAGATATGAATGGGGAGACTCTCCTGCAAAGGTTACAGGAAGAGGCATGCTGCATTGGCCCTTTTGTGGTACACATGGCCTGTCAATCAAACAAAATGTCACACACGTTTGACAGCTGGCGTTATAATTTAATTGAGCGCTGTGGTCTTGTAGACCGGGAGCCAGTGTGGGATTGATGTTTTGACAGTTACGTCATAATACAGTTATGTTGTTTATGTGTGTATCACCGTAATCCTGGCATTTAAAAGGCCAGGGTATCTAATGCTGCGTTTACACTACTTTGATTTTATTTTCGGAATTGATATTTACATTTTTGCACGTCCAGAAGACATCCAAAATGTGCATTCAGACTGTTTACCTGACTTCGGAAATAAATGCGGATTGATCGTTCACACTGTAAGGTTTAACTTTCGGATTCACCTACCGAACAGCTGGGCTTGCACATGTTCGACTTAGGGCAAACATGCGCATTTTGCATCCACACATGTAACAGAACTTGTGCAAGTAGAGGCTACTGGTTAATGTTCGCAAGAATGCCACCTCCATCAGTAGGTTTTGCTTTCGGAAGCGGATTGCGAAAGAATTTTAGCTAGGCTGAACGCTACTTTTGCAAGTCTTGCGAATAAAATGCGGTAAATTTTAGCAGTGTGAAAGGGGATTAATGTAGCATTCAGTTTCTGTTGAGTCACAGAGCAGAGACTTCGAACATTCACCGACTCCCTGCAAAGAGTAACCATAAATATTTATGTTGGGTCTGGGTCGAGCATATCTCGTTAGTCTCTGACGAGTCCAGCGCAGGCCGAACCCGTCAGGCATTTTGGCGCATCATGTGTCTACTTGCATCAACATTTACCTTGTCTTTGTATTATAGATCTTGCAAATCTGGGTTGAAATACTGTTTCATAGTGTCTTACTTCGGATAGGTTTGTGCCATCAGTAAAATTAGATTTAGAAGTAAAGGCAGCAAAATTTAAGTGAATTTACAGCAGGATGATAAAGACCTCAGTCAGCGCTGTGTACGTTTTCTAACCTTTTGAGATACGCTACAGCTGCCTTGCAGCATAACTTGCCAGGTGATAGGGAAACACTGACTTGAAACCAGACACATTGGTACTGCAGGGGGGAAAAAAAAAGCTTTGTGTCTGAGATTTTTGAACATGTACTCATCGTCTTAAATTGTGGGTGAATGCGTGAAAAAAATCAGGGACTTTTGAGTATGGGATGAGTCCCGATTCATGGGTTACAGTTTAGTGGTGCATGGGTTACACTGTGCTGGTGCATGGGTTACACTGTGCTGGTGCGTGGGTTACACTGTACTGGTGTGTGGGTTACACTGTACTGGTGCATGGGTTACACTGTGCTGGCTTGCAATGGAGTTCCAGAAGGGCCGCCACCACTGCAGGACTGACTAACTACTTTGGAAGACAATTTCTGTGATTGTTATGTCAAGGACAAGCTAAACTGGAATGCAACACGAGAAATTCAACAAATTTAACATTGAAGAGACATGACACTTTCAATCAGAGAACTCTTCTTTCTATGAATTCGTTTGCCTGGTGAAGATTTAACTGCGTTTCACATCTCAACTCAAAATGTGAAAATTATGAGAGTATCCATTTTGTGTGACATGAGACTTTTGGGGTCTAAAACAATTGCATTATTTTGGATGTTGCTGTGTCGCATGTGAAAAATAACACCTAATTAACAACTGACAGTACTTCTGGATTTTTCCAGATGGCACACACAGAGTCAGAACTGTCAGAATTGGTTTGGACCATCAGGGAGAAGCTAACACGAGAGGGCGCCACCACCAAGACTCTAGTATTGGCAGGTCGAGACACGGGAAGTTTCCAAGTGAAGGGAGTAGTTTACAAACAGTGTTCAGGCCACAGTTTGATAATGGTTCAGTGGGGAATTTTGGTGATGATCTGGGACTGGCAGAGTCTGTCTGGACTCAAAGGTGCCATGTCTGTCACAAAGAGTTCGCGACCAAGGGTAACTTAACACGCCATATGATGATTCACACTGGGGTACGCCCATATTCCTGTGATATCTGTGGAAAGGCATTCAATCAGGTTGGGTCTCTGTATCGCCACAAACGCGCTCATGGTCATGGCGGGGACACGCCCCATGCATGTGAAACTTGTGGATTGACGTTCAGGCAGAAATCTGACCTGCAGACACATGTGCTGATGCATGCGATGGATAGAGGGCAGCACAATGCAGTGACTGACTCCTGACTTCATGATGTCATTGTCATATGCTGGCAGGGTTATTTAAACTCTGTCAATTATACCCATTGGTTTTCACACATGCATATATATTTACCGTGATTTAAGATGAGGACTGTATATTCATTCTCTTCATAAAGACAGCTTTCATTCAAGCAGCAAGATTCCTGGTTTAAATTCATTCATTTTCACATAACCTGGTAGGTCATGGTACAGCTGCCTTTTCCGCCAACATGTGGAATTTGTATGGTCCTCATGTGTTCCATGGCAACACACACACAAAAGATGTTCAAATATGGCCAAGCCTTCCCTTCCTTTATGGAGGTCAGGAAAGGCAGTGGCATTTGCAGAGGTTTTGGGTTTGCCTGCGACTTTAAACCAGTGTGTTGGCATTTTGTGAAAATGTCTTTTTATAGAGAATTTGAATATATGCAGTTTGCATTTAATTGCATGCAAGTGCATACAGGGCTCTGTCTCTTGCGAGGTCAAGCGAAATGCATCACGACTGTGGCCTTATAAGAGGGATGGCCTCACCTGAGAGGGTAAATAAAACAAAAAGGCCATCTGTGCTGCTCAGAGAAATGTCCTTCCAGAAGGGTCTCGTAAGAAGGTGACCACTGAGTGTCAAAAGAAAAGAAATGTCTATAAGAATAAAGAAAATTTGCAGCATATTATATGTATAAAGATTGTCCACGCCCTGTGTATTTGTGTGTAAATGGATCGGTAGACCTCAAACTTTGTGAAAAAAATGTATGATACATCAACCCTTAGTTCCAATGTGTCTGGTTTTCACCTGTTTTTATCACTGTAAATGGCTTTGATTTTGCTGTGCTCTTATTTTTTGCTTATTTTGCTGATGGCACAAAATCATGAAAATAAAAACACACTCAAATAGTGTTTTAACATTGATTTCAATAGCAATTATGTCCAAAACAGTAAAATGTCAAAAATTGCAAAAACCGTGAAAATTTATACACGCAAAAATAAAGCAATTTACAGTGTGCAGTGCCATCTTAATAACATGCATTAATGACAGGTGGAGCCACCAGTACATTTACGCTAGGTAACCAACAAGTGCAGGTTCAGCCAATTCTGGGGGATAGGTGAACCTATCCCCTCTGATTGGGCAGTCCTTGTCAACAGGAAATAGTGCGTCATGCAATAAGTTCCCATGTTCTGGTGGCTCCATCTGTTGGTGATGCATGCTGTTTTGCGAAAGAGTAGCCGAACTATCATCGGTGTATGGCAGAATTGCCAGTGAGTTCCGTGTCAAGAAAGCACCATCTGAAAATGTGGGGAAAAAAGTTGATACTCGTTGACAGCACTTTAGGATTAACACTTTCTTTTTGACCCAGTTGACCAGATAAACAACAGAAGTTAAGAAAGAAATAAGGTCCAGTAAGAATATCACCACTCTTAACATGGTGATGTATGCTACAAGTTGTCAGAATAGGAGATATATGCATATTAATTTCCTGCCACATCTGCATACCTGATTGCGTAGTCTCGCTTGGCGGGATATGGCGAGATACGGGTCGGTACCTGGGGGGACAAGCGGGATGTCATTAATATTTTTGAAATAAAGAATATTTATTAAAGACAGTTGGAAATTTTTCTTTTGTATGGCTTGGGAAATACTAGATGAATACCAGTTTGACATTTGTGAGCTTAAATTTCTCAAAAAGCGCTAATTTTGTGAGAAATGAACATACGGCCCTGTCTATGACAGCAATGTGACCTGAACATCCCCCATGATCACCTGGCTTCAAACCGGTGCTTTGTGGTGGGAAATTTATATGCATAAGGTGCACTGGCAGAAAAATTTCTTCATGACCTAGCACTGCTTCAGTCTGTTAGATTGACAGGAATATTGATTGCTTACAAGCTTGTTTCAGTGAATGCTTGTGAAAGTACCGAACTTTTAAACAAATATATTTTGCATAGAAACTTGTATGAATAAACAGTGTTTTCAAGATGTGTAAAAATGTAGAAATCACTAGGATTAAGGTGAAAGAGTAGGTAATTCTAAGAGAAGGCCAAGGAGAACTTTTACAAAATCTCAACATTTTGTTTGTACTTTTTTTTGACGGGGATAAAGTTGTAAATAACATAGATTATCTTTCATCAAGTTGCATGCTGTGCCATGTAGACCTCAACAATAGGTGGATGACAAAGGTCATTGTGTATTAATCAGGGTGTGAAAATTCCTGTGATCCTATTATGCGGGACAAGTGAAATCCCTCCGAGGACAAGTGACTTTCAAAGTTTACATGTCTTATGGAGTACTTTTTATTGGCAAAATTCACAATATGTTAAATTTCGAAGTTTGTTGACATAGCAGACATATAAACTCACTGTATGACAATGATTTCCATTGTTCTTTCAAACCAAGAATTTGTTACCCTTCATCAGCATTAGGGAAAACAAGTGAAAATTTTGTGTCATTTGTCCTGCAGACCAGTAATTTCAAAACACGTTTTCTCGCCCTGATTAATGCAAGGTTTTTTGTGAACATTTTTGATAAGAATACCACACAGTGGAACGAGTACTTTAAACGTAAAAAAGTAAAAAGGAAGTTTTCTACCCTGAATACTTTCTCACGTTTGGCACCAAAGTAGGTCAAGGTGAGCTGGTTTTTGGTCATGGTGACACATGTATCAGTCACTCTGACTTATTAACCAGTTCATCCAGTAATTATGTCTCCCGGTGGAAGCCGGGGGACATATTGGATTAGTGCCCGTTTCTTCCGCTTCTTCTTCTTCTTCTTCTTGTTGTTGTTGTTGTTGTTCAGGTTCTTCAACACTTGGTTTCCGTGCGATAAGTCTTGAAGGACTTAATGGAATTTGATGAAACTTGGTAGGATTATGTATCTAGGCAAGACCTAGGTTGGGATTGTATTTGGGTGACCTTGACCTAATTCTCAAGGTCACAGGGTCACTTATGTGAAATTGGTTTCCGTTCGATAAGTCATGAAGAACTTGATGGAATTTGATGAAACTTTGTAGGATCATGTATCTAGGCAAGACCTAGGTTGGGATTGTATTTGGATGACCTTGAGCGAATTCTCAAGGTCACAGGGTCACTTATGTGAAATTGGTTTCCGTGCGATAAGTCATGAAGAACTTGATGGAATTTGATGAAACTTGGCAGGATTATGTATCTAGGCAAGACCTAGGTTGGGATTGTATTTGGATGACCTTGAGCGAATTCTCAAGGTCACAGGGTCACTTATGTGAAATTGGTTTCCGTGCAATAAGTCTTGAAGCACTTGATGGAATTTGATGAAGCGTGGTAGGATTATGTATCTAGGCAAGACCTAGGTTGGGATTGTATTTGGATGACCTTGAGCGAATTCTCAAGGTCACAGGGTCACTTATGTGAAATTGGTTTCTGTGCGATAAGTCATGAAGAACTAGATGGAATTTGATGAAACTTGGTAGGATTATGTATCTTGACAAGACCTAGGTTGGGATTGTATTTGGATGACCTTGAGGGAATTCTCAAGGTCACAGGGTCACTTATGTGAAATTGGTTTCCGTGCGATAAGTCTTGAAGAAAATGATGGAACTTGACGAAACTTGGCAGGATAATGTATCTAGGCAAGACCTAGGTTGGGATTGTATTTGGATGACCTTGACCTAATTCTCAAGATCACAGGGTTACTTATGTGAAATTGGTTTCCGTGCTATAAGTCATGAAGAACAGGATGGAATTTGATGAAACTTGGCAGGATTATGTATCTAGGCAAGACCTAGGTTGGTTGGGATTGTATTTGGATGACCTTGAGCAAATTCTCAAGGTCACAGGGTCACTTATGTGAAATTGGTTTCCGTGCGATAAGTCTTGAAGCACTTGATGGAATTTGATGAAGCTTGGTAGGATTATGTATCTAGGCAAGACCTAGGTTGGGATTGTATTTGGATGACCTTGAGCGAATTATCAAGGTCACAGAGTCACTTATGTGAAATTGGTTTCCGTGCGATAAGTCATGAAGAACTTGATGGAATTTGATGAAACTTGGTAGGATTATGTATCTTGGCAAGACCTAGATTGGGATTGTATTTGGATGACCTTGAGGGAATTTTCAAGGTCACAGGGTCACTTATGTGAAATTGGTTTCTGTGCGATAAGTCTTGAAGAACGTGATGGAATTTGATGAAGCGTGGTAGGATTATGTATCTAGGCAAGACCTAGGTTGGGATTGTATTTGGATGACCTTGAGCGAATTCTCAAGGTCACAGGGTCACTTATGTGAAATTGGTTTCCGTGCGATAAGTCATGAAGAACTTGATGGAATTTGATGAAACTTGGTAGGATTATGTATCAAGGTAGGACCAAGGTTGGGATTGTATTTGGGTGACCTTGACCTAATTTTCAAGGTCACAGGGTCATTTATGTGAGATTATTTTCTCTGCAATAAGTCTTGAAGAACTTGATGAAAATTGCTAGAGTAATGTATCTAGGTGAGAGCTGAAGTAGGATTGTAATTTTCAAGCAAACTTGGTCATTTGTAATTTGTTATCACCTGTAGCTTATTCAGAGACGTAAGTGTTCCACCGGGAGACATTTGATTTTCTGTTGGAAAATCAGTCTGTTCTAGTTATATCTGTATCGTCCAGGAAAGCTAGAAAATGCACAAGATTTAGGGCCATGCAATTTTCGCAGTTGTGAATCGCAGCTGCTGTAGTTGGCACCAGTCAACGGTCCCTTGTTTGTGGGGATCAAACCAAATGATGCGTGTTCACCAGAGCCAGTTTCTTTGGTCCTGTAAACATATATGTGTTGAACTGAAAATGAGTTGACTGTGTTCCTATCTGGAGTACCACGTCCCCGTATAAATTGTCACATGCGCAGGCCTCTGTGCATCGGCTTTCGGCTGAAAAATCTTTCTTCTTGTGCAGGGCAGGCACACTGTGTTTTCAAGTGACCCAATTACTGGGTCCTGCATCACTCATATTCATATGCTGAGCTATGCATAGGCATTGCTTGCTGAAATAAACATTGAAACTATTCTTGTATTCTTTGTATTTTATTGTAAAAATCAAATCACAGCTATACCTACTGGATAAAAGTACAACCAGCCACGTGGAAGGCACTCGTCAGCAGACTGGCCTCGTTCCCGTGGCGGATCACTCGTGCAAGCACTTGAAGTGATCCAACACGGGAACGAGGTCGGTCTGCGGACTTCTGTCCTCCACTTGGCTGGCTTTACTATAGTATCAGCTACTTTTACCTGGATATCTGTTGACCTAGATATCGGTTACTATGACCAATTAATCTGGATGTCAGTTATGATCTATTGATGTAGCTGTCAGTTATGATCTATTGATGTAGCTGTCAGTTATGATCTATTGATGTAGCTATCAGTTACTTTGACCTATTTGACTCAAGTATCAGTTTCTGTGACTTTTTGACTTGCAGTTCAGTTACTGTGACCTATATATCATCATAAGTTTGTAAGTCCCATATATAGGTTATTAGGACCGACTTACTGACTGACCAGCATGCATTTTGAGATGTCTATCCTCCCACTGAATTTGCTATCCAATATTGCCAGAATTGTGTGGTCAGTTTTGTTCTAGCTTTGTACATCAACACTTCCGGCTACATGAAGAGAGATACATGATGCCTGGCGTTTGGCAGGCATACTCTGTGTTCATAGTTCCTCTGGTGGGACAATGACGACTTTAGTCTCATTGTGCTGTCGTGTGTTGTCTGCTGGAGAATCAATTGATTTATAAATTGCAACAGAGATGTATTTGCTGTGCAGGTATAAGTTGCTTATCATTGTACCCCCCCCCCCCCATGGTGCATGATTTTATGGTGCAAAAAATTGTGTTATTATTTAAGTTTCAAAGGAGACATCCATCCGTCCATGTCCACTGTGTAGTGTTTTTGACCCAAGAACATATCCATTTTCGTGTGTCTGGCAGCATATCTCGAGAACCCTGAGAGACAGAATAATGAAATTTATACCAGAGATGCATGATACCAAGGGCATGTGCGCCATATATTGCTTTTGACCTTAACCTATTTTCAAGGTCACAAGGCCCAAGAACATATCAGTTTTTGTGCATCCAGACATGCTGTATACATTGTATAGCTTTCTTCTGTACATTGTGGTGGGGGACATAGATCCTTTGGATCACTGTGCACTTGTTTTTGTTATGATAAAGTTATTTCCTCACTGATGAAAGTGTTGCATGGTTACTTGAAAGGTAAGGATGAGAAATACGAATCTGGGATCCTAATGATAATTCAAACTGGTTGGACTTAAGTAGATTGACTTAATACATTCCATACTATGGTCACAGGCCTTGGTCAGTGGTTCTGGCACTGCCTGGCAAGTCATGCTGCAGCTGCCCTTGCGGCAGCTGCAGCATGACCTCCCAGGCAGTGGCAGAACCACTGACTTATGACTATAGGCATGTTGGTACTTGAATGAAAGCTCTTTTCATGGCAAATTTAAATATGCAATTGTCGTCTTAAATCCAGGCAAATATACGGAAAAATCAGGGACCGGTATGGAATGAGTTAAGACATGTTTGGGACTGAAAGAGTTAATATGAAGGTCCAAAATGGAGATGTGTACCATAGTTTAGCTAACCCAGGGTGTGCCTATTGGCAGGAGGAGGGGGGCGGGGGGGTCAGGCAGGAATGAAGAGCAGTCACCTGTGGCCATAGTCACCAAGAATTTTCATCTGATAAGAAATGTGGGATCAAAATTAAAATCAACTTGTTTCGATCCCACATTCTTTAATCCATGGGTCACATGAAAAATTACTAGTGTGAACCAATCTGTTTTATGGCTATTGTACAAAGCGTATGATTAGCGTTTCAGGATTATGGCTCAATCTTAATTCACTTCAGATTTTGATCCAACTTCAAAAGATAAAAGTATTGGATTAAAGTAAGATTAATTTAGTAAAATGAAAATGTTGAAAACAATTTGTATTGTATGTAGCCCAGAATACATATTGTTTTTATTCATATATTAGGCCAAGGATTAAGGAATTCAGGCCCAAAAGTGACCAATTTAATTTTAAGATCAAATTCTTCGTTAATACGGCAACTGATGTTTGCCGCTTACCAATATACTGCAAATGCACTTAATATTACTGTACTTTTATTTAAAGTGCTTATTTTGCTAATGGTATAAAACTAAATATACATACACAATGAAATGGTGTCTTAACATAGGTTTTATAGGAACTATATAATAATTTAAACTTCAGTTTAGCGCCTGAAATTATGTCTCCCGGTGGAAGCTGGGGGACATATTGTTTAAGTGCCGGTTTGTTCCGCTTCTTCTGCTTGTTGTTGTTGTTGTTGTTGTTGTTGTTCTTGTTCACGTTCTTCAAAACTTGGTTTCTGTGCGATAAGTCTTGAAGGGCCTGACAGAATGACAGAATTTGATGAAACTTGGTAGGACTATGTATCTAGGCAAGACCTAGGTTGGGATTGTATTTGGATGACCTTGAGCGAATTCTCAAGGTCACAGGGTCACTTATGTGAAATTGGTTTCCGTTCGATAAGTCATGAAGAACAGGATGGAATTTGATGAAACTTGGTAGGATTATGTATCTTGGCAAGACCTAGGTTGGGATTGTATTTGGATGACCTTGAGCGAATTTTCAAGGTCACAGGGTCACTTATGTGAAATTGGTTTCTGTGCGATAAGTCTTGAAGAACTTGATGAAAATTGCTAGAGTAATGTATCTAGGTGAGAGCTAAAATAGGATTGTAATTTTCAAGGAAACTTGGTCATTTGTAATTTGTTATCACCTGTAGCTTATTCAGAGACGTAAGTGTTCCACCGGGAGACATTTGATTTTCTGTTGGAAAATCAGTCTGTTCTAGTTCAAAAACTGAAAATGTGTACATGTGATATATATGTACATTTATGGTAGGTCATGTGGACTGAAGAATATGTCAACAGGGAAAGTTGGACAAACTAGGCAAGAGGATATTTTAACAGGACTTGGCTTAGGAGAGCCCACTCAGCTTGTTGAGGTTTCATAAGAAGTAATATCCAGGCAGTTATGTTCTCGAAGGTGTTTATTTTCTAACTGACTTTTCTACTCTAGGCAGAAAACTTGTTTCCATGTACAAAAATCATCATAGCCAATCAGAAGTCATTATATAAATTCAGGGCCAGAATATCAGCGAGAATCCAAGAATCCATTCTCGTAAAGATTCTCCTAAACTTGTCTTTCTTTAAAAAGAAAACTAATTGAAAAAAATCAAAATAGATTCTCGCAAAATTTGTGCGCAATTCTGGCCCAGAAATTTACATAGCCGTTACCATCAGAAAGAGGAACTTTTGCCCAATGAGATTTCAGTTTACAAACCATGAGAAAATAAGAGACAAAATAATGCGCATTAGATTTATTTTTACAGTCGATGGGACTCTTCCTTGTAGTCAGTAATAGCTGTTCACTCTGCTGCTGGGCCAGTCTTACATCCAGCGTGAGAAGAATTAGTGGTACATATTTATGGAGGCTGATTGTGATATGGGAGACAAAATAATTGTTATTGCTGACTTCTTGGCTTCACTTAGAACTAAACTAACGAACGTAATGAGATTCTTAAAGAACTTAACTATTTAACAAAGAAAGAACTGCTGGTAGGACAAACGACTGACTTCAGAGTGACAAACAGGTCTTGCAAGTATGTTTTGTACCAGTGCTGTAATATAAAAATTAAATGTCTTGGAATAAACATGTACAGGTCCTGTTACAAGTAACGCCATCTGCCGAGCAGTCTCAAATACACTGTTCCAAGATATTTACAAGCACTAAAACAAATACGCATGTACATATATTGCACATCAAGGATGAAGCATTGAGTTTTTTTTGTTTTTTGTTGCTCAGTGTGCTGATGCAAGAACTGGATTGATTGGTGTGATAAACCTTGATAGTGAATCATTTCTGAAGCTCTCCATTTTGGCACTTTCCAGACGTGTGCAGGCTGGATAAAGCAAGGCCACTGGACGGCCACAGTCTGCGTGGCCTTGACCTGCCGATGCGACACACAGCAGGTACAAGCCGCCACACGTTCCCATCAAGTTTCCCACCGTATACACTCTACGCTAAAGATGACACCCTCAAAATTGTCCCCCAAAACGATGACCTGGATCCATCATGTGAAGGAAATGTTGATGCCTGTCAAGCCACTGATGTTGCTCCAACAGATTCATTTCATGCAAGGCCTGTCTATCTCGCATCGACACCCTTTCGCATGCCAGGAGGCTCGGTGAAAAAAAGAAACTTGTGTTCAATGTGCAGTAAAAGTTTTTGTTCTCCAAGCAAATTGCGGCGCCACATGTTGATTCACACAGGAGTAAAACCCTTTGCCTGTGACTTTTGTGACAAGCGATTCAACCAGAAGACCACTTTGAAGGCGCATAAGCTACTACACACTGGAGAGAGACCTTTTGTTTGCAGATACTGTGGAGGGGGTTTTATAACATCAAGTAAACTGAAAAAACACATGGAGATTCATACTGTCCAAAGTTAATATCTGTACTGTATATACTGGCTTGATCTTGAGAAAACTACATTTAATTGATTAACCACTGGCGCAACTCAATTCCATTACATTAAATGCAACTTTTAAAAGTATCCAGTGGCCTGAATATTGTCTGCTTATTTTTCATCCCAAATCAATATTTATGCACTTTATTTTACTGTATTTTTATTTTGGTTTCTTGTGCCACCTGGTCTCTCAATCTGAAAAATGCACAGCAAGGCGGGAAACTGCAATGAAAAGTCACATTGCACTCTGTCCTTTGTAAAAGTAGTTTAACTATTGGCTACGTGTAGTTGTAAACGTACTTTTTGGCGTCAAATAAAACTCTCATAATGTTTCAGCCCGGAAGATGCCATTAATTTATATTTTTTACATGCTTTGGCTTTGCATGTAAATAGTGTTTTCATGCTTTTCTACTATACACGGTAGATATATGAGAGGATGTCGTATGCCATTGGAGTGAAGTTCAGATCATTTCTGCTCATGCTAGTTTGTCATTGGTTGCATGCATTCATTGTGGGAGCACATTTCATTGCCTGCATAGCAGACCAAGTTCCGTGTTACTACACTTGGTCTGCCGTTCTTTGACAGGATTTTATATACAGCAAGGGAAACAAAGTTATGCTGTGACCCTCCCGCTAGACTGAGACACCAATCAGGAGGTTCATCATTGTCGCCTAGACCAGTGGCAGCCTCTGGTCCCCAGTGTACTGAAGCCTATCATGCTAGTAACTATACTCAGCCAATTAGAAACTGAGTCATTTTTCCAACGCTAAAACAGTGACCTTGTCAAAGAAGGGCAGACCCCAGCACAGTAGATAAAATACGCAGCTTGGGTCTGCTTTGGAGGCAACACATTTCATGTCTCATGCAAAAATTATCTCAGAGAAATATTTGCAGTCAAGGCAAGTGGAAGAGGAGACAATTATCTTCAAGTTTTTTTTTGTATCTGTACAACCACTGTCTTCAACATGGTATGTTTATGTCATCTGTCATGAAGGACTCAGCATAAAGTCAGATATGTTAATCAGCTCATGATGCAAATCGCGTTTGCTCTCAAAATTGGACTGTCGGCATGAAGGTATTTAATGCATGATTATGAAATATGACATGAAGTGTGAGCTAGGCTGAGTGTGCCAGAAAGTACTGATGATGTCACTCATCAGAAGGCACACGCCGACTGCTGGTCCTGAATGTTGATGCATGGTTCAAGTATGGCACCTGGTCTTGCAATGTGGCCAAACTATGCTGGATAGGGGCCTCTAGAAACCAAGGCCAAAAACTCAAATTTTCATGACTCAATTATCTCGTGTGTAAACAGTGATGAAGAAATGCCAACTGATGTGACTGTAAACAAGAACTCTTGCCTGCCATGATCATCAGAGGGAACGACTGTCTCTTTGATAAATATTTCGTGACTGAAACCATCTTGCAGAGAAACCATTGACCACTACATAGAAAAGACAAGGAGGTGTATTCTTATGTTCAAAGTCTGCATACTTATAAAGTAGCATATTTCACTTGTCTTAAAATTTGTTTGAATGTATCAACATATTTTTTACAGCTGTATTAAAATTTTGTTTGAATGTACCACTACATTTTTCAGTGTTTTTTTTTAAAGCTAGATGTGGAAAACATAGAACAACAGAAAAGAAATAATGAATCTTTGCAAGGATGTTCTGCTGAAAAAGTTATTAGTGTGTTCATCAGTTTTGATGTTGTAGTGTATTTTTATGGGTCCATGCTAAGGGGGAACTCATTATGCGTCTGGGTTATCTGTTCGTCTGTCCATCTATCCATCCGTCCGTGGTTCTGTCCATCCATCTAGTTGTTTGTGAACATGGTATCTCAAAACTTACTGGCCAAACTGAAATGCACCTCATTTGTACCTTGGCAGCATTTTGTGACCTTGACCTTATTTAAAGGTTAAAGGACCCATGTATGTGCATAGGTGGACCCATCAATCAATGCTCTGTAACCAAGTGCAGCTAGTTGACAAGACATGAGAGTGATTTTTTATGTGAAGTGCGGAATAACTACAGTTACGGTCCCTCCTTTGAGAGGTTACCCCTATAAGGGACCAGTGTCTTAAGAGAATGTACAGCAGGCCGCCAGTCCTCTCGCTTCCAGTTTGTATTAACCTTTTGTGCTCAAAACACCCTAAGTGCCTGGATACTGCAAATATTGTCTGCATACCCATGTTTGCTAAATTTGGTTTGTTTTGTCAAAATTTTTATTGAAGTTTGCAAGAAATATTTGACGGAATCTTATGGCTAGCTAGGGCAACAACTTGCCTTGATATGTTAAGTGTATGGTCAAAGAAAGCTCTTCAATCAATCTGAATTCTTTCAGTGCCAATCACGTCTTAAGTCAATCTACTTAAGTCAAACTAGTCTGAATTATCCTTAGGATCCCAGATTCATATTCCTTATAAAAAACCTTTCATTCAAGTACCAGCATTCATGTAGTTCCGGAGAGAGTACCCCAGGTCAACAGCTTTTCTTGGTGCGCATTAGGCGCAATGTGCCCAATGCCTGCCGAGAAAAGCTGTCGAAAGGGTTAATTCAAACAGGAATGGTTTAACTCTTAGTGAGAGACCACCGGCTGAGTGGGACCACTTTCGGATCCTCTGCAGATGTGGTCTGTCAGTAAAAAGGGACCATTATACTGTGAAAACATAGCGACTCAGTGTCAGTTAATCCCACTTAAGTGATTATTTTCCGTATCATACTTAAAGTGTTAAAAGCACATTGTGATTTTTTAGGTGTGTAAATGTTGGAAGTGAATGCAAGTAAACTGATTGTGTTTACAGGTGGGCTTTCCTGTTGTCGGATTGCTGTATTTACAGCCCCAAATCTTGTCAGCTATTTCCACCCTTAATAATTCCCTGATTTTCCTTACAAACACACATGTACGTACATACATATATATAATAAATATATATACGATAGAATCCTGATATTCAGACCACCAGTAGTTGCACCATGAAAAGTGGCCTATATTTGGAGGTGATCTAAATTCTGAAACTATTGGTACATTTGCATTGAACGGAATGTGCATGGCATATGTAAAACCTGTTTTGAGAGACCGCTGTAATGAAAGACCACCTGCCTTTTAAGACCATATTTCCAAAGTTCCTCGTACCATTTCTCCCATGTTATTGCACCTCCATCGAGAGGCCACCTGCCTAGCTTATGTGAGCACTGTCTAGCCTGCCCTAGGGGTGGTCTCTCAAAACAGGTTTCACTGTATTTCTATTTACCTAGATTTTAGGTCAAAATTGCGTATTGGAAATCCTCATGCAAGAGAGCTTTCATGCAAATGCCCACAAGTCAGGTCCAATACCAGTGGTCTTTGCATTGCCTTACAAGTCATGCTACAGCTGAACTTGTGACAAGATATGCCACACACTGCAACAAAAACACCCTCAAAGTCCTGGTATTATCACATTACGGAATGAGTTAAGCTTCATACAATGGAGGATGTGTGTCGCAGATGGCACCACTGGTAGCTTAGGCTTGGTATCTAGCTTATGAGTGGAGCCACCTGGTGCATAAACGAACATCCTCATGGATTGGTGACTGATTGTCTGCCAGAAGTGGTGTCACATGTTGAGTTCAACAAGAAGTAGCGTCACATAATGTACCTCCCTAAATGTGACCCTTTTGATGTCGTGTTCTGGTAAACCCATGAAGCCTCCACGTGACACTAGGCTGCTGAAATGTTCAACTCTGTTTCCCATACCACATTCCTCTCTAAAAGCATCTAGGGTGCTTATGAAGTTACAATACAATAAGTCTTTAATCTGGAACCTGACATTGAACCACCCACGGGCCCCCTAGTGCCAAACTCTCCGGTAACTCTCTAGTGCTAGAGGTAGGAAAACCACAGAAATATTCACTTCCGGGAACAAAGAACAATTAGTTTGCGCATGTAAATGTGTCTCAATATACATCAAAATTAACTTGTATTATCACAAAGATGTGATAAATGACAGATAATTCATAAATTTATAGATATCAAGGTAAGAAACAGGTTTATAGAAAATACCAACATGCACCTCCAACACAAGAGAGTACTGAACAATTTAGTATAGGGGGCCCATGTGTGACATTACTCGGAAAATACTGAGAGAAAGATCATTAAATGTAGAAATCGTTTGGCCTGATATTCGAGCATTCAGCCTGGTTAGAGGAGGGGCTGTTGTTGGGAAGAGTACAGTATGCATAAGCCTATCGTGCCTGTAGAGGTTCATTTTGTTGGTCGAAAGTTTGTGTGTGAACCGTTTCCATAGTAACCATAGTGCAGCCATTTTGAAACATTTTTGGACATTTTCCAGGGCTGTACGGGAAGAGACTCCAGTTTAAAAAGAAGGATATGGCTCGAGAGTCTCTGACGACAACAACAAGAACAAGAACAACAACAACAACAACACATGTTTTCACAGGAACTCGAGATGGAGAAGACCAGGGGAAAGACGCAGTGGTTCATGATTCCTCAATCTTGGATTCACGGCGCTTGCATCATTTGGCTAGCGTTGCTGAGCATGAAACTTGGAGGGGACCAAAGACAAGACATACATGTAGATATTGTGGCAAATGCTTTCAGAACTCCAGTAACCGTAATCGTCACTTGTTGATTCACATGGGAGTGTACCCGTTTCATTGTGATGTTTGCGGAAAAAAATTCCACCAGAAATCAGCTTTACAGACACACAAGTTAAAACACACAGGAGGACGTCCGTTTGTCTGTTGTTTTTGTGGTCGAGGTTACATCACGTCCAGCAAACTGAAGACCCACATGATAGCAAAACATAGTTGACGTTGATGTCACAGGGAAATTTAAACTCGATGCCGCATTGGAGGTTTTTATTTTGATAGTACATTGGATATTTAAATGCTCCATGTTTGAAACCGTGCCCACACTGACATGCTGTAAACGTTTTAGCTTGGTGACATGCAGGGAATTGATCTTTCTGACGCACTGGAAACCTTGATGACACACAAGAAACCTTGGTGACACACTGGAAACTTTTAACTTTTGTGACACTCAGCGCAAGTAATGATGATATTTGATGTTGCGTAGACATGCTTTGGTGCAGTGCCTGCCAAGTCTTGTTTTCATTCAGATTCAGATTCAGATTTCATTTATTTGACATAAGTGGATACATATAACAATTTTGTCAGTAATAGCAAGTTAAAAAATTCATTCAAGAAATTGATATGAGATAAAAAGCCAACATTGTTGCTACTTCTATTGAACATAATTGTCAGGATGACCCAGCATAAGGCTGAAAAACATCCGCTCTCACATAGGCCACCTAACAGAATGCCAGCATGACTTGTTCAACAATGCAGTAACATCTCAAGGCATTGTGTGCCATGCTTTTTGTTTGTGTTGCATTTCAGACAAAATAAATTCAAACACACATCTTTTTTCCATGAAAGCATGGTACAAAGGTCACAGAATAGTGATGCCAGTTATGTGCAAAAGAGGACAGTAATAATTAAATGAATAAAGACTTTATCCATAGCAGAACTGACATTTTCCTTCTAGGTCCATGCAAATTTTGCTGGGACAAGTCATGTTTGTGAGAAAAGTCACTAGTACAGGAGGCTTCACAATGAGTTTGAGTGAAATCAGAGCATGCCAGTACATTACATGTTGACCACCAGGTGGCGCTGAAAGGCACACGTTTACGCATTTAAAACACGAGATTTGATTGGCTAATACAGCCTATGTCAAAATTCTATAGAGGAACGTGTGCAATATGGACAATAGTACCTCCATATGTATATGGGTTAGACAGTGACAGGTTAGCATATGGAGAGTAAAGAGTTCGGACTGCGGAATAGGCTAATGACAACTAGGAAGTGGTTCTGGACAAAAAGATACAAGTACACACCTAAGTGCTAATTTGTAGACTGAGTCAACAGCTATCTTTTGCATACTTTGGGGGCATTTACAAAGTACCTTGAGTACAGTTGTTGACCTAAAAAAGTTACTTTCTCTTTTACTACCAAATTTGGTCATGCTGCATGGTACTTGAATGGGAGACATTTCATGTGATTTTGAAGGTGGAATCCTCATCACAATTGATATAAATGTGACTTGTCACAACTAGTACTCATAGAGTTAGTATGTTTCTGTGTAACTGAAAGACTTCAGCGCAGTGTGTATAGGGTTAACCAAGGGAAGATGAAAGCTGGCGGTTAGATAACTCCGTTTTCCGTGAATTTAGGCTCAGTCAACACCTTGCCTTGAGTTAGGTTGCCCCACCTGTCCCAAGGAAAGCACTGACATGGGGTAACATTGTGTGAAAATGGACTGACTCACTTGGTTAGAAGCAGTGTGGATTAAAAACTGTGCTGCAAGGGACCAAGCCAGTCTGGGCAATGTCTGATTTCTGTTGAGTCACACTTGACTTAAGGGCAGCTGCACTAACCCTTTGTAGTCAGAGTTTCATGTTTGATGTATGAGAGTGGACTGGCCCAATTCATAGGTTGAGTTACATAGCTGTGACCCCCTCATAAAAACAAGGTGAGCTGCATGTAGTAACATATAGTCTCTAGTGATGCTTGCCATTTTCTATTGTAAAAGTACATATACATGTATAAAACAATATTCACGAAGGCACCAAACAGTGTTGAACATTGTCCTGTGCATGTTCACAGACTGAAATGTAGATGTCTTTGAATGGGTACAATTCTGAGGTCATGCTAGCCATTTACAAGTTAGCCAGTGGTAAAAAAATGGTTGATCTGGTAAAAAAAAAATGTGAAGAAACTTGCCAGTTTGACGGAAATAAAATTCGATGTGATGGATTTTATCTCTGAAATGTACCTACATAAACTGAACTTTCATCATCAAAATAGTGGAAAGATAACTTTATTGACCTTCAACAGACTTTAGCAACAGGACAATTATTTTTAAACACATGAACTGTTGAGTTTCCTTCATATGTTCAGGCAAAAATGGCTTTTTTTTTCTCTTCTGCCAATGTCAAAAGGGTAAATCGACCTGACCAAAATGCATACTTGTTTCAAGATCATACTGTGACTTCAAACTCCCAGTTTTGGTCCACATAATAGATAGTTTGTCATCAGAGTACTGTATTTATTCATTAAGGTCCAAACACATAGTTTTTATAAAATATTTATGCCTTGGAGGGACAAAATCAAGTGAAATATACAAGTAAAAACATAATGTGCTTGCTGACCATGCTGAGTGCACTGCCATCTGGTGGCCAAAAGTAGAAATGTCTATATTTTCATGCAGAAGCTTGTCTGTTTCAAGCAGTCAGTCATAGGCCTGCACATATTCAGTTAACAAGCATTTTTTCTTAAATCAGAACTTTGATCATGAAAATTTGTTTTCGTTTATGCGGATTCAACGGAATGCTCATGCAGCTAGCATTTTAAATACTAGATGCCCATTACATTTAATACACACATCTGTATAGGTATATTTTCTCAAGCGATCATTCTTCCAGTGTACACTTTGCATTGATGTATGCTTGTACATATTTTTTTAAACTATCAGTTATACTTTTGGGCCTTCATGGAGATGAGCAAGCATACTAGGGGGTTGGGGTTGGAGGTCGAAAATGACCATACCTGTCAGATTCATAGGAGTAAAGTGTAGCTGGAGAAGATAAAATTTGGGTGAAAGAAATTTTGCAGCTTTTGCCACATTAGCTAAAAGGTAAAAATTCCTCGAGCTAGCCTCGAGCTAGCCTAGGTACTGTACAAGTTGTCATGGCAGCATTTCTGAAACATTTTTGGCCCATTTCCAGGGGTATACAGAAGAAGTTTGCCGGGGAGGTCAAGGACCATCATGGCTTCTGACCTAGTGGCGCCAGCAGGGCATCATTTCGTAGTCTCTGAAGCATCAGCCTCCAAACTGCCTCAAAGTTTTCAGCAGAATTTGGGAAGTGAAAGTAAAAGCATGGAAAACGCTACACAGAGAAGGGGCAGGCAGGACCCCCCAGATGGCGCTGGTACACGTGTTACAGCAGGCTCCGACTCCACACATGCTAATTTACATAATTTACCACTGGAGGTGCCCCCCAAAACAAGACATTCCTCCATGCCCATTGTGTGCAGATTTTGTGGTAAATCCTTTTCGAACTCGAGCAATCTCAATCGACACACCCTGATTCACCTAAAAGTTTTCCCTTTTGAGTGTGACGAGTGTGGGAAGAAATTCAATCAGAAGTCAGCTTTACAGACACACAAGATGATTCACACAGGGGAACGTCCATTTGTCTGTAGTCATTGTGGTAAAGGATTCATCACTTCCAGCAACCTAAAGAACCACATGATGAAACACTTCCATCATTGACCTTTGACCTTGCCGTAGCACATCGATACATGTGAAATACTGACCTTTGACCTTGCTGTATGGTACATTGATACAGGGGAACTACTAACCTTAGCCCTTGCTGTGGCATGATTGTGTATGATAACTAATGACCTTAGATCCCAACTACTTACTTGTGTTTTTAACCCTTTCCCCCCTTGAATTAAGACTGAGTCAACAGCTTTCCTTGGCATGGGTTGGGCCCTTAGTGCCCAACCCATGCCAAGGAAAGCTGTTGACCTGGAGCATGTGATCTTGATAAGTCTCATGTACATTTCTCAGTCAAATTCTTTTTCATAACTGTTTAAATTAGTTTAAAACACTGAAGCAGACGACATTTGACCACCAGCCGGTTTTGGCCGGTTTGAGGGGGAAAGGGTTAAGCATCCAGACTGAAAGTTGGAATCATTGGGGGATTAATAAATACTTTCTTGTGGCCATCAGGAAGAAGAGATGTGTCATTCTTCTTTGTGTTGAAGATGTTGAAAATCTAAAGACAGAAAATAACTGTAAATTCCAAAGTGTCATGTGGACAATACTGTATATTACAAATTTGTGTAACTTTGTTCTCTGATGCAGATTTAGACAAAGTGGACTTGTATATGGAGCTTGGAGACTCTGCATAAGACAAGAAGAAAGGACACAGTAAAACTTATCTTGTCTCTTAAACATACGAATTAAATTACGAGAGGTTGTTGGCTTAAAGCTATAATTTTAATTGATGCTTAACAGCTGGGAGACTTGCAGAGACATGTGTTCGACTGTAGTTGTCAACGTGGATGGGGCATGTGGAGATGTAAGGATGTCTGTTTGCACGGAGGACAAATCTGGTGTTTGTTGTATCAAACTCTTTCATTTGAATAGACAAATAATAAAGACCAAAGTTATAGAAGGCATATTCGAGCACTGTCTCTGCAGAAGGATAGAATATGTCATGTTCTGGGGAATCACAGATACGTGCCACACATGTGTTCTTGTGTCTGTGTGCGCATTCAGCTTTCAAGGTCAACCTTGCGGCGATGTTCATCGATACTTTTACTAGAACGTTTCAGGCGCCTTAATGTATGATCAGTTAGGATTTGTTTAAAAACAATGTAAGTAATATATTTTGCCTTGTTATGCCAAAAAGATTGAACTGTTTTGGGACTGATAGAATGTTGAAATGATCGCAATTTCAGTGCAACCCAAATGGGGTCCCAATGTACATGACATGGGAATTCCTGAGCCTTACTAGAGGCAGAGGGAAAGTTTTGGGGTTTTTTTTGCCACCTGCATCAGCTAAGATACAGGTCTGTGGCAAATACGCCAATAGGCACTGGATAATTATTAGTATTATTAACCCTTAAAGTGCTAATCAAAGCTATAGTCATTTTCCCGTTACCATTAACATATAATGATTAAAAGATTCAAATTTCTCATGAAGATACCTTTCATTCAAATACCAGCAAGCCATGTCTGAAGCAAAAAGTAGTCTTAGTCAACAGCTTTCCTCGGGACACTTTGCGCGCAATGAACGCATCGTGTCCCGAGGATAGCTGGTGACTCAATCTTAAATCAGCACTTTAAGGGTTAATGTATGTGCTGCAAAGTGAGAGCTGATCAATATTCTGCATGCTGTGGGGCTCCCTTTGGAATGTAGCACAGTAAATCAGTTCAATGGAATTGAAATAAAAATACATGTGTATGAATTAGAATACTTGTGTGTCAATTTATTGAGGAAAATAAGGCTGCAATGTTACGTGATGTCAGATAACTCAACTTAAGTACATCAAATCACATTATGATTAAGGGATTAACACAAATTTTGCAAAAAAATCCCTACCTGCTTACCTACCCTGCTATTTTGCTTCCCTGCAACAGGAAACACACCTTTATTTTGGGCCTCTCGAACGCTACATGCCTGGTCAGGACTTAAATAGCAGAATGTAAGTACTAATATCATGTAACATTGCAGCCTTATTTTCCGCAATAAAATTGCCACCTGTAGCATGGCATTTTTGACCCGTAATCACTTTTTTTGTTCAGATATCTTATTTAACGTTGAGCCGGTTTAGCAAGTGGGGAAATTCGAGTAAAAAACATGGCAGCCACCAGTTCTGCCAGTCATCCCCATGGCAAAGTTAATTAATTATTCATGAGGTTTTTTCCTTCATTTTCTGTGAGGCTCTCTGGCACTGGCTGACTGTTGTCAGGAAAGTAAACTGACGTGTTATACAGTAGTCCCTGTCACGAGAGACCCCTGTCGTGAGAGACCACCCTCACATGAGAGACCGCTTTTCAGATTCCCAAGTCCTATACTTCCCATGTTAATTTACCTGTCATGAAAGACCACCTGTCTCATAAGACCACTTTTTTTGTTGCTGTAGGGGTGGTCTCTGGTGACAGGGACCACTGTAGTTTCTTCTTGAGCAGTCTCAGTCTCTGCCCCCCCCCCCCCCCCCGCCACTTCATGGCAGTATGCATTGCTTATATATTGGTAGTTTGAGTTGTCTGACACGAAAGAGTGTTTAGACATGCCAGAACTCTAACGACAGGCCATTGAAGAAGTTTCAAGGTGAAATCATCACGATAATGCAGATAAAGATAGCTTTTGTCATAACTAGCATTCGTGGAATTACTGTTTCAGTGTAATACGCGAGACTTCAGTGTAGTGCGTACAGGGTTGACCTCATACTGGATTTCACAACAGTGAAACCTGTTTTGAAAGACCACTGTGATGAAAGACCAAAGACCATATTTACCATGTTCCCTTTTGCCATCATTCCCATAATATTGCACCTCTATTGAGAGACCACCTGCCTTATGTGACGACGCTTTGGCCTGCCCAGGTGTGGTCTCTCAAGACAGATTTTACTGTAGCTCTGGAGGGCATGTAAGGTAATCAGATCAATAAAATACAGTGAAACCTCTCAGAACCGAACACCTCCGTATACCGAACATCTCTCTATACTGAACACCATTTCTCGGTCCCAAATATATAATTCCAATGTATGCAAACCTCCCTATACTGAACACCTCGCTATGCCAAACCCTTTTTTCTGGTCCCAAGGGTGTTCTCTGTAGGGAGGTTTTACTGTATTTTGAAGAGCCTCAAACCCACACTCTGGGAAAAAAAGCCCAGGTGTTAGAGCCGAAAAAGTGTTGAGGGTGGGGATGGGAGACTCGCGTAAACTGGACTACTTAGTTTCGTTGTGTTGGCTCCTGTTTTAGGTTTGACCAAATGAAGATGCCCAATTAACCCAGTCTTCCATGAAATCAGGCTCATCAACAGCTCCCCTTGCACGATGTCTGTTTATGTTGAATTAAATCCTATCGTCAGGGGAGCTGCTCTAACCCACTTCATTGAGCATTGGTGATTGATGTATGGGAGTGGACAAAGTCACATTGCAGGAGGAGGTTCATGACACATCATGCATGAAAGCGAAGTGAACTGTATGCAGTGTTTTGCGAGTCTCACACTATGCTGGCCAGCATTATATGCTATGAGAGTACTAGTATAAAATAATATTCGTGAAAACACCAAACGGTATTCGGCATTGCTCTGCACATGTTCACAGACTGAAATGTAGACATCTTTGGATGGGTATTGTACAAGTTGTCATGGCAGCATTTCTGAAACATTTTTGGCCCATTTCCAGGGGTATACAGAAGAAGTTTGCCGGGGAGGTCAAGGACCATCATGGCTTCTGACCTAGTGGCATCAGCAGGGCATCATTTCGTAGTTTCTGAAGCATCAGCCTCCAAACTGCGTCAGAGTTTTCAGCAGCATATCGAAAGTGAAAGTAAAAGCATGGAAAACGCTACACAGAGAAGGGGCAGGCAGGACCCCCCAGATGGCGCTGGTACACGTGTTACAGCAGGTTCCGACTCCGCACATGCTAATTTACATAATTTACCACTGGAGGTGCCCCCCAAAACAAGACATTCCTCCATGCCCATTGTGTGCAGATTTTGTGGTAAATCCTTTTCGAACTCGAGCAATCTCAATCGACACACCTTGATTCACCTAAAAGTTTTCCCTTTTGAGTGTGACGAGTGTGGGAAGAAATTCAATCAGAAGTCGACGTTACAGACACACAAGATGGTTCACACAGGGGAACGTCCGTTTGTTTGTAGTCATTGTGGTAAAGGATTCACCACTATCAGCTACCTGAAGAATCACATGTTTAAGCACTTCAGCCAATGACCTTTGACCTTGCTGTGCCGGGGAACTACTGACCTTTGACCTTGCTGTGGTATGATTGTGCATGAGGACAACTGACCTTTGATCCCAACTACTTGCTCGTGATTTTTTAGCATCAAATTGCAAGGTTGCAGTCATTATACAATTTCAAAGTGCTGTGGTCCCTCTTGAAGAAACCACCCAAGACAGGGGTAAAAGCGGTCATTTAAGGCAGGCGTTATCTCAATGCAGGTAAAATAAAATGGAAAAGATCGACTTAGGGAGCTGATGAATTGAGTTTTAAAAGGCAGGTGGTCTCTCAATGGAGTGGTCTCGCAAAAGAAGGACCAATTTACTTTCTTATGGCGAACGGGGAAAAGAGACATGGGTCACTGTTCCTTATGTTAAAGACACTAAAAATGTAAAGAAAGAAAATATCTTTATAGTCCCAAGGTCATTTGACCAATATATTACATTGTAGTCCCCCGCCACCGAAGGTGGCATAGGGGGACATAGAATTAGTTGGGATAAGGCCGTTTTCGTACGTCCATCTGCTGGCCAACCGGCAGCCAGCCAGCAGCATATCTCTAGAACCCTAAGAGAGAAAATAATGAAATTTATACCATAGATGTATCATACCAAGGGCATGTGCGCCATATATTGCTTTTGACCTTGACTTATTTTCAAGGTCACAGGGCCCAAGGACATATTAGTTTTTTGTGCCTCCAGACATGCTGTATACATTGTATAGCTTTCTTACTGTATATTGTGGCAAGGGACATAGATCCTTTGGATCACTGTGCACTTGTGTTACATTTATAATTATTTCATTCGGTGATGTAGATTATCTGCAAAATGAACTTGCATGTGGGGCTTGAAGAATTAGAGAAAGCTCTGATGCAATAAAATCTACATGTATAGAGATTTTTTGCTCTTAACCCTTTCAATTAAGACTGAGTCAACAGCTTTCCTTAGGATAGGCTGGGCACTAAGTGCCCAACATATGCCAAGGAAAGCTGTTGACCTGGGGCATGTGAGCCTGATAAGTCTCCTCTACAATTCTCAATAAAATTGTTTTCATTACTCTCAACATTAGTTTAAAACCCTGAAGCAGACGACATTTGAGCACCAGCCTTTAAGAAAGCCAGAAAGTTTTACATATAAGATAATCAAGTTGCAAGATGTAGTTTCTTTTGAATACAGGTTGCCAAGTCAGGTTTCCTACAGTACACAGTTGTTCACCAAATTAAAAAAAAAAACTTGAATGGGAGAAGTACACAGCAGATGGCAGCACCAGGTAATCATACCGGGCATCTAACTGTTACAGTTGCTGCCATCTGGGAGATAAAACAAAAGTAGCTTGTCCTATTGGTCGGCAGTTACCAACAGGAAGTGGTGTGTCCGGACATTGTTCCCTGTGTACCTTCCCCATTTGCCGATTTAGTTGACTCAAAAATAGTAATATGTCAAGTAGAAGGATTTATAACAAGTCTAATGCCTATTAGGGTTTGACTACATGAATTTTTTATCGTTTCAACATCACCCTCCTGTCAGTGCCAAGGGTGGAAGATGAGAAGTCAAAATATGTTAGAACAGAGTAATTATGGATTGGTGAAAAAAAATTATTCAGCAAAATTGTAGGAATTGCATGAAGTCTTAGCTGAAATATTTTGCTGACATAGATGACCTTGTGGGTTACTGACACCTTTCATTCATGTGTTGGGCCACAAAAGGACACATTTTTTTGCTATCTGATGTAGTAATATATATTTTGGGCTGAAAAAAGTTGTCCTGGGCCTACAGCAATTTCATTGTCACAGGCCCAAATGGCCTACAAACAAAAATAATTTTGCAATGTCTGAAATTGCTGCATTTTAATATATAAAAATACAGTAAAATTTGTCATAATGACACCATCTGTTCCCTTAGAAATGTGTCCGATAAATGAATCAAATAACAAAGAAAATAAACTTTTTCCCATGAAAATTTGTGTTGTTATATTGAATATGTTGGATATCTGAGTGTCATTATAATGAGGTTTCACTGTATGTTTTTTTTTTCTTTCTTTTTTTTAAGCATTAGGATGAGAGGAACAACAAATGCAGTTTTTCTGTGAGTGACTACAATGGCCTCTTAACAATGTGCAATGATACCTGGTACTGCTTTTACTTTCCCATGGCTTGCCATTAAAAAAAAACCTGCGCACCACTGGTTAATGGTTCTGCTTGATCATTGAATGCTGAAAGTGTAAATATTTGGCTCATACATTTTATTTGTGAAGCAGAGAAATAAAAACTTTGAATAAAGTTGTGAACTATTTGCTTGACTCTGATATGTTTGTCTGTTTATGCCATCTAGTGACAGATTTTAGCATTAAGCGGAAGTTGAAGACTGAGCAGGTAACAGTCAACATTGTCATGTTTTAGTATTAAATAAAGGGGAAAAATATAAGTATCAGCAACGAACTTCCTTCACATTGCATTTATGGGCTTATATTTTATAACCTGCAGAGGTGGACAGGCACTTGTACCATGGAACACTATGAGTTTATATGTCAAGCCTTGCGGGCTATGAGATCATGCACAATGCAAATGAAGTTCATTAAATGGCCATGGAGTTGATACCATGTTTGTGCTCACACTCCCTACAAACACCAATGGAATACAGCTATGCGATCTGCTTCCTGGTATAACATAGTTCATATGCAAATTAGCCACGTGTTGTCCAGCCATCGACATGAAACACGGTTTGAAATCACTTTTTTGTGTATTTATTTCACTGTAAAAAATGGGATAAATACAACAGCTTTTCTCTGGAACTAGAGGCATGCTGGTACTTGAATGAAAGGTCTTTTTATGAGGAATATGAATCCGAGATCCTAATGATAATTCAGACTATTTTGACTTTAGACATGATTGGCACTGAAAGAGCTAAATGCTGCCACGATGGCTGACCTAAGCAGCGTGCTTGAAAAAACTGACCCTTCCCCCTTCCCTATCCCCCACCAACGAGGGAGCAGCCTGAGTGACATTGCTTATAATTCTTGTACACAAATTTTATAAATCAACTCAAAAATAGTAAAAGGTTCACTAATGTCACTAAAATTCTAACAAAATTTTAGAAATATGTTTAAAATTTGGGGGTAAAATTAAGGGCTGGGACAGTGTAATTTGATCCCTTAACCTAAAAGGTAGGACATGCAAACAAGAGAATATATATTTGCATGATGGCCCATACTTCATTTCATTGATATCTGGTGGAACAGAATTGACTGGGTGAAATTCATTTTTTTTTTTTCAAAATTTTAACTTTTTTTTTCATGAAAATAATTTTCAGATTTCAAGTTTCTTTGCAAAAAAAATGTTATCTTCCCAAGTGATGAAGTTGGGTACAGTTAATAAAAATCCTTTACTAGTAGAAAACAGGTTGTGTCTTCAGTTTATTAAGTTTCAAACAAATAGGGAGCCCTATTACATTGTAGACCACAGTTGCGATTGGCTGGTTTAGCATCCCATGGTAGATAGTCCAAAGTTGTGAAAATACTGTATTTTCAACATGTAGCTTCTTTTTTAATACAGTTAGTTCAGTCAGATATCCTGCAGCACAGAGTTACGTCTTTGGTGGTCCTGTACGTATAATGTCTCATGGGACAGGTGATAACTAAATGCCGGGGAAATACAGTGACATGACCCAGACCAGAGCACAATTCACACACCTGTTAAAACCTGGCATCTTAAAAATTTGAATTTACAGATTTTTTTTAGACTGAAAAGTGCTAGTATGTAAAATAGAAGGATTTATAAGTGGTCTAATGGCACAATTACTTGTAGAAAAAATTTCATGCATGTGCAATATATATATATATATATATATATATATATATATATATATATATATATATATATATATATATATATATATATATATATATATATATATATATATATATATATATATCAATTGTTTGTAATATTTCCTTTGTGATGTTTTCTCGTTTATGGGGAATAAGAGTTGTCTGTTGTGAAAGAGTTTACTTGTAAGTGCTTGCTCGATGCAGGAAACAAGTATTGTATGTTGCTGAATTGCCACATACATGTGCTGAGGAAGAAATCTTGATACACTGTGTCACATTTCAGAGAAAATGTTAAAAAAATGTATAAAATCCTGGGATAAATGTTTCAAATGGTACACTTGAGTAGAGTATTCCATCTGCTACATGCACGTGGATCTATACTATTCATGTATTGCTAGATTACTGTATAATAATGTGTCCCCCCCCACACACACACACATGGATGAAGTTTCTGTTCTGCATACATTTTAGTGTATCACGCAAAAGTTAGAAAATAAATTCCATGAAAGATGGATCTGTTGAAGAGGGATCTTAGGACATTGACCCAAGACAAATATTCAGTTTGAAGTGTTAGGAAGTAACAGTTTTAGGGTACACAAACATACTCCCTGACAGTTTTAGGACATAGAACTTTACCCATAATCCCATCTGGTGGAAACTCTGCATGTATACCAAGTGGTGGTGGTGGTAGTCCCTTCCAAATGCACTTTGTATCCTTTGAAAATGGTCCATGCTCTGAAAGATTTTTGGCCTTTTCCAGGCATATGGAGGAAGATAAGACCTGGTCATAGAAAGGTGGGCGTGGCTCACTACACGGTGACATCATCAGCGCTACAGCATTTGAAACAAAACGTAAACCCGGGAAGTGGGCTCCGTGGGAGAAGTTTGCTGCACAAGAGACGAGGCACAGAGAAAGTTGAGGCAGGAGGTCAATATGGCACGGATGTAGATGCCGGTTGTAATTTGCTTGGTCTTGCTGCAGATCAAGCACAGATGGCGCTGCAAAAAGAACATTCAGCAAATGCCTTTGCATGCCGATGCAAGTTTTGCGGGAAATGGTTTTCAAACTCGAGTAATCTGAATCGGCACACCATGATTCACATGGGTGTGTGTCCGTTCCAATGTAATGAGTGCGGAAAGAGATTTAACCAAAAAGCAACGTTACAGACACACAAGATAACACACACTGGGCAACGGCCATTTGTCTGCCACCACTGTGGCAAAGGGTTTGTCCGATCCAGCATACTGAAGAAACACATGATGACACATGCAAAACATGACCTTTGACCTTGGCAACTCAGCATCAGAAACAAAGAGTACGTGTGGGGTGATTTTTCTTTACTTGAATAAAAAGTTTTTGTCTGATATCATGGAGGATTAATATATTTCATTGACTGGAGGTAACAACCATATGTACACAAAGACCATGTGCTTAGCATTTTTCAGGTCATCATTTTGTGGGACAAGTAAATGACAAAACATATATGCCAACTGCATCATTAAACATAATTTTGCCAGGCAGAAAGGCACATCATCAGAAATGGGATGTGATCTTTCCCCGTTCATTTAGAAAGTTTCCAAGGTAACCAGAACTAAACTGTCTCTTTTTAGTAAATTTGTGGATTATTTCCATCAAAGTATGACACAGAATCTGAAAGACACTGGTAACAAGTACCACAGAAACTTCTTTTGAGTTCAAAATTTTTCCCAAAACATGTTTCTTGGTGCTTTTAATTTTTGGTCGCTGTCTCTTTTGATTGTAAATCATGATAAAAATTGATAATAATAAGCTAACAAAATCCATTGCCCGGTAATCATCACGTCAACCCTGCAGGGTTGACGTGATGATTGTGCAGAGCCGATCACATACATTTGTAGTTACGCTACTGCACTTGTTGCATGGTAAGTCGCGCTAATGACCTCCAGGCCGAAGTGCAGGATCCACGTTGTTGGCACAGGGTCACAGTTCCTCCATTGCTCCTCCTTTTTGTAGTTATTTGGTTAGTTTGTCCCAATTTCCTAGTATTGTATAGCAGCTGATAACCTTGCAGTTTGTACACAGCCATTTTGAAAGCATGACTATGCCTAGAACCGATAGAAATCAAGTGCTTTGCATTCTCTAGTATTTGTGCATTAACTTCATAAGCTACAATAATAGTGTCCTTAGAATGTGTTGTATATACCACAAATACCTGGAAGGGCCGAGAAATCACATCGAGCGATCTTGGTGAAAGAAAACGGTACTAGACATTTCATGATATAAGTATTAGGCATCAAAGTGTGACTGAGCATGCTTTGCTGAGGTGGTGATTGTCTTATTAGAAATCATGTTCAACAGTCGTGGCCATGCATGCATACAGCAGTTTGGGTACCAGACTTTTCTGGGTTGTTATAGATTCTTTACACACGAAGGATCCTCCAAAATTGAGCATTTTTAGCGAAAATGCAACAGGCCACACAATGGTGGCACCCTTGCAAAATGTGTAGTGCAACTTCGAGTAATATATTTCGAGTAATATATTTTATTTTTTGTTATGGCATACAGTGGCTTAATTTTCCAGTGAGCATTATCATGGTTTGAGGGTTAAAAAAGAAAAACCCTTAAGAACATGTATTTTAGGGATATATATATAAATCTCTACAAAATCAGACACAGAGATATATACACAGCAGCGCCTACCTCTTAAATCCATCCCAACTACCAGTGAAAAGTGGTATATTGTAGATGGTCGTTGCATTGTCAGGGGAATGGACTGCTTTGTCCCAAAAGGCTGGTCTTAGAAAGAGATGTGATCTCTCATGAGACGTTGGCTCGAGAGCAGGTCCCATTGTATTCCATGGGTAACATCAAGGTTAGGCAGAAAGTTACCAATATAGGACCACAAGTACATGTCTGTGTGTACTCATGAAGAGGCAAATGTCCACTATACACATACTTAAAATTCATTTAACTTTACTGTATTTACATTTTTAGGTAGTTGGCTGGTGACACAGAAAACTGAAAATATAAATGCAGTGGAAAATTGTTTTAACATAATGTTTGCCATGAACAATGTCCAAAATAGTGAAAGTTGAAACTTATAATAAACTGAACTACAAAAACCATGAAAATTTATACTCGTGAAAATAAGTACATTTCCAGTACAGATACTGATAAGACTGCTGTTGTCTACTTGGCATGCCCAACTTTCTAATTAAGAATGTCACCTGTAGGTGGCACTACCGTTAGCTTCCCACCTCTTGTAGTTGGAGAAACAATACCTGCTTAGAAACAATACCTGCTTCATTCGTTGCTTGAAAATATCCTGTGACACAGTAAGCTGGTGGTGTCACCATGAGGAACAGTGTATCCGACATTCCCCATTGGTCAAAACTATGATCTAGTTGGGACTATACCCCCTTTCAGGGTTTTTGCCAGAGGATAAAATGGGTAAAATTCCGTACCCTAAAATTTTTTTATGAGGGGAAGACTCTGTACCCCAAACTATTTGAAAGTAACATGCAAAATGATGCAAGCTGGACATTCTGGGGCTAAAAATTAAGACTTTCAAAGCCTTCTGGATCCCTTTAGCATCCAGAAATGCTGTGGAATGGATTCTAGAGCATGTAAATTTAAAAGATTTTCTGGGGGAGGACCCTCAGAGCCCCCACCCCCACGATAATGATATAGATTCAGCATGTAACATGTCTTTGCTTTGGCATGTTTCCGTACCCTAAAATTTTTTTTCTGGAGGAAACCCTGCCTTTACATGATAATTCCATGCTAAATTCAAAATGGGGTAGCGTGTGCAAACTTGACGGCCGCTGTGCCTTATTGCTGCATGCCTCACGGCAGGTTATTTTGTGTTTTGTTTTTGTTTGTTTGTGTGTTCATGTGTGTGCAAGATGTAAGGACCCTCAAGTGGAGTATACCACCAGTGGGTGTAGTTCTGGCTCTTCGGTTGCATTTCGTTGCAAGTTTTTTTCTTACTTATGACGCAGTGTTTGTCTTTATAGTAATGCTATATGCCAGGAGATAGAACTGCTTCAAAAGGACACTTAATTCCATCAGAGTGATTAGTGAGACTTCCTTAAATGCTCCCCCTCCTTCAAAAAAAAAAAAAAAGACTGTCTCTAAGACTGAGTCAACAACTTTCCTTGGCATGGGTTGGGTGCTAAGTTGTTGATCTGGGTGTGTTATCTTGATAGGTATCGTGCATGATTTTCATATAAATTCTTATAATCGCTGTTGAAGTTAGTAAAAAACATTGCAGATAACATTAATATTTGACCACCAGCCAGGGAAAGAGTTTGATAAAGAAACATAGGTCCATCGTATGGTGTTGTGATCTCTGTTTGGGAGCTTCAGGCCCAGCCAGACACTGAGTTTCATTTTCACTTTTATCAGGTGTGAAAAATTTAGGGATGAGAGAAGCAAGGGACTGCTGGTGCCATTATCCAATTAGCCAAATGCCAATGTTTAATTCATTTGGCTCAGGAAATTTGCAAATGGCTGATTTATTTTGAAATGAATTATATAAGAGTTAGGTCAAATTATGTGGTGATTACTGTTTTATTTGCCGGTTTGGCTGCAAATGTTGAAGGCTTAGATGTGTCCCCGAACAACCAAATAATAGGATTGTTCTACACTTAATTTTGGATAGATTCACTTGATAGCATTTTAAAATGTTACCTGGATTGTTGACAATTTCAATAACATTTTCAATCAAACTGCTGTAAAATGTCTCCTTGGAAAGACCATCTAAAAGGAATAGCAGCAGAGAATCCAACCCACAGCTTCATACAAACTGGAGAGTCTCCCTCCTAGAGTACTATTGAAACTGGAGATGTGACGGAGCGCAGCGACCGTGTTGGTGGATGGGTCTGGGAGGGCAACGCCCCCTCCTGGGGTGAGAAAATTTTGAAAAAAAAAAGGAGTTAAAATGGTGTATTTTGATGGGGTTTTTTTTACCTCATCCATTTTTTTTTATCTGGGCGGGAGAAAACATATTCTAAGCGGGAGAACAGGAGAATTTGGAAAAAGGGCAAAAAATGGGAGATCTCCCGCTGAAAACGGGAGGGTTGGAGTCTTTGTAGCAGTCTTTAAAAAAACCACAGTCTTGCATAGCAAGTATCAAGAACATGAAAACTACAAAGGAAAGATGCATAAGAAGGCGGTCTTTGTAAGCATGTGATCCTCCATTGGGGGTTGTGTCTCAGGGCATGCATCACTGAAGTAATAGTACCAAAATTTGCCACTAGGGGATGCAGCATTTATGCAGTCAGGTTCAATGATATACACTTTTATGAGCAGCTTCTGTGTACCCTGTTGTGGTACATGTATGAAGTGTGTGTGTGTGTGGGGTGGGGGGTGGGTGGTGGTATGACAATGTACTTTTAAACATAAATAGTCCAGCAGAACTTGCCTGCAGACATAAATAAATGTTACTAAGTTCATGATGTAATTTTAGTTCTTATCTTACAGAAGAAAAGTTAATGATTGAACAGTCATCTTCTCTTAACACAGGAATAGTGATCTTCATTTTACATCTTGCCACTTGATTTTTTTTTTCTCTGAACCTCTGATTTGGCCCTTTTCCAGGGTTATCCAGGCAAGAAAGCAGAAGTACAAAAAGCGCAACTGTGCAAAACACTTTGGATTTTCAAGGCTTGACCAGCAGCATACCACAACATGGAATCTCACTGCAACAATCATCGGTTCATGACAGACATGCAGCGACAGCCACTCCCGGGAGTCCGCGCCAGGTCGCACAAACTTTGGGGAACTCCACCAAAATTTATTTGCCTAACTCTCTCGTTTGCCAGTTTTGTAAGAAGGTTTTTTCGAGTTCGAGCAATATGAAGCGCCACCTGGTGGTTCACACAGGCATACGTGAGTTTGTCTGTGATGTCTGTGGCAGGGAGTTTAATCGTAAAACTACTCTGCAGGTCCATTACAGGACTCATACTGGAGAAAGGCCGTATGTATGCGTAGAGTGTGGACGGGGCTTTATGACATCATCAAATCTGAAAAATCACATGTTGACGCATTTTTAGTAACATTCGTTCAGCTGGGGGGGGGGGGGGGAATCAGAGTCAGTATTGGCATATTTTGATGTTTTGTCAAAATGTTTGCTGCTTTAGATTTCTGTAACAGAAGGATCATTTGTAGACTACCTTTGCAGATATCTAGTGGACACATGGTTCTGTTATTTCGTATTTGTGCAATTTCCAGGAAGAAAGTAAAAGTTAGTTAATTGAATTGATATGAAAGAACCTCGCGGGATATTGTTGCCCATTTCATTCTTTGTGAGGACTGTTACTGTAGTTTAAGGGTATGGAAATATTAATATCATGGTTACATGATGTACAATGATATGATATGATATGGTTAGAGATATTGGTACCATGGTTACAGAGTGAACACCTTGATACCAATGGTTACAGAGTGGCCAGATTGATGTCATAGTTACAGTGTGAACTTAGTGATATGGTTGCGGGGGTGGATGCATTGATATTGATATACAGTGGACACTTTGATACCACTGTTTCAGAGTGGTCATACTGATACTGTGGTTACAGTGGATGCAGTGATACATGTACCCATTGCCTACGAACTGGACATAAATACCCTTGGTATTGTGGACATTTTGATACTCATGTTTAGAGGATGGACACACATTGGTTTTAGTGTTACAGGATGGACATAAAACAGACATGGTATGTCTATTTTGTGTCTAGAAATTTTCAGCACCAGCTGATCAGAGAAGGGTGCATAAACTCATTACAAGACTAACTGCTTCATGAAAAATATGCCGTATATAGTTGCAAAAACTATTGGTCCGCCTATAGTTCAGCTGCATCTAAAATATTGTGATTTAAGTGGAGTTATATGCACATGTAAAGTCAGGGTGTCGTAGAGATGTCTGCTACCAAAAGTGAACGAACGGTGGGTGTAGATAACATACTTTTAGTTTGGGTCAGTAAAGTTTTCTAACCATTGTATAGAACTTTTGTCCAGTGCTATTTACATGTATTCTGGATGGCTGTAGCTGGTTACAGTGATAAGATGTTTTGTCATACAGCAAAGAACCGTTCCAGCTCAGCTGACTTACCCGTCATCTGTCATCCCTCGTGCGTCCACTCACATTTTCAACTTCTCCTTCAAACTTGGTATATACGTAGGAATGTACCTTGGGTGGGTTTTAGCAACTTTGTTTGAATCATTACAGTCCAATGAATTTTGGAATTTTATGATTTTTTTTGTTCATTTTTGGGGGAGAATCTTAATAATTCTTGCCTGAAACCGCCGTGCCAATTGCTCTGAAATTGCATGTGGACACTCCTGGAGGCCTCTAGACCTTAATTTTTCATCAGGTGGTGTTGTGATTATTTTTCATGTGTTAAAAATTTTTTATGTGTGTGTGTGGTTTTTTTTCTTGAATTTTTCTTCCAAATGGTAAGTTGTATCCTCTTCAGACTTATTGGGGATGTAAAGGGACTTTATCCCCACCAAATTTGTTCACTACATGGGGGTGCTCTCTTTTTCTGATTTTAAACAAATTCATCAAAATTCAGGGAAAATGAGCAAGGGGATATGTTTATGTTAGCAACCGTGATGATGGCCTTAAGCAAAGGTGACCTTGATATTAGGGGCCATATTCACAAAGAGTTTAATCTGATCCCGAGTTTCGTCCTAAAATGAAAGTCAATGTGCCTCTGGTCCTCGAACCACTGAATCGTTGGCCTCATGTTTGATCTGAACTTGCAGGATTAATTAAACTATGTTCTGCACTGTAATTGGAACTTTGGAATCTTAAGTTTTCATTTTATTAAATCAATCTTGATTTAATCCAGATTTTAATCCTGGATCAATAGATCAAAAACTGGATCAAACTAAGATTGATTTTATAAAATGAACGTGTTAATCCTCAAGTTCATGTTGTAGCCAAGAGCATATGTTGGCTAATCCTTGAAGTTTTGATCAAACAATGAGCCAAGGATTAATTAGTTTAGGGCTCAAACCACATTGATTTTAACTTTGGGATTAAAGTTGGGATCAGATAAAATTCTTTGTGAATAGGGCCACTGAAGTTCACAGGACCACTTCAGTCTGCGGAATTGTAAGGTCAGCCTCTATTCTGCTGGTTGTTATTATTAAGAGTCTGTATGCCCAGTTTACACATGGTTTCTACCTCATGGTACTGCTCAGTCCAGGCCTCACATGTGCTCAGTTTACACCTCAGGTGTGCTCAGTCTGGATCTGGAGTGTACTCAGTCTGGACCTGGAGTGTGCTCAGTCTGGACCTGGAGTGCACCTGGAGTGTACTCAGTCTGGACCTGGAGTGTACTCAGTCTGGACCTGGAGTGCACCTGGAGTGTACTCAGTCTGGACCTGGAGTTCACCTGGAGTGTGCTTAGTCTGGACCTGGAGTGTACTCAGTCTGGACCTGGGGTGTGCTCAGTCTGGACCTGGGGTGTGCTCAGTCCAGACTCGATGGGTAATGCATAGAGCTGAGGATCGTCTGGTATCTTGCGAGCTGATGTGTATCACGATACTTAGTTCCCAATCCGATCCGTAATATGATGCGTGTACCACTACTTCTATTTAGATCTTACCATTTTATATCAAAAACACAAAAACTCAGGCACAAAACATAATTTAATTAATCAGGAAAAAATGGCCACTGGCAACTAGGAGGTACAAACTGGTAAGTGCACCATGCCACTAAATTCTAAATGTAAAAGCTTGCTATATATAGCACTGTGTAGTTAGCACTGTGTCTTGTAGAACTCTCTGAATGTCTTATTCTTACGATCTACTGTGTAGCTAGCACTGACATCCACGTGCAGCCAGTCTCTTAACCTTGGTGACCACTGGTTGTGTCAGGTCCAGAGACCAAACTGAATCTGCTTCATTCAAAGCCAATAATTAGATAGAATTTGACCTGCCTTTAAACTGCGTAATATGTATATAATTTGCAAATAAAAACATAGATGCAAAAAAAGATGTTATGTTTTTATGTTTGCAAAGAACATGAAAAAATGGGAGATTTGCCGAACTGTGATATCCAACCCTGTCTTTGGTGCCAGCTTTGCACCATATTCATTGTATTTGGTACGACAGCTCTTATCAGTACACCTCACACTTGCTACCCTTTGGACATGTGCTGAAAATATGGATCAAGGTCGGGTTTTTCACATGTTTATACAATTTCCATCAGTCATCATGTCATGTAGGATCCTGTTTAACTTAAACTGTCCCAAGAGAGAAATAATGACCAAAGTACCCTTGGCAGTAATTACGATAAATATGGTGTTTGTCGGTACAGTGGTCCTCCTTCAAAGGCCTCTGATGAGAAGCCAACCTCGATGTTCACAAAGACTACTACCGCATGCAGTATGCATGATTTTTTCATTTTGCCCCTCAAAAGATGCCCCCCTCTTCACTGGGCCACATTTCTGGAGTATTTTAGTTGGCCTCACAAGAAGTGGCCACTGTAATAGGATGAATATGGTAGTTTCTAATAATTAAGATGAACAGGGCATTTGTCCATATTTGGATAAATATGGTTCTTGCCATAATTTGGATAAATGTCAATTATTAGGATAGATACGGTATTTGCCAGTAATTACATGTAGGATGAAGACGGTATTTCTCCGTAATTACGATGAAAATGGTATTACTACATGTATCCCTTTGTGATTAGAATGATACTTTTCCACGGTCACTTTGTGAGAACAAATGACACAGATCGGCAATTACACAAAACGTTTGAGATGTATGTACACTGATGGAGGGTCAAGTCAGGACAAAGTGAACTAACAGTTTGGCACAATTTACTGGGATAAACCATAGAAAAGAAACTGCGGTCATACAGAATGTGAGTGCAGGTGCTGGACACCGGTTCCTCCTGGTTCCTAACAGATTCCAAGGCTGCGTGAGGGCAAAATTTATAGAGTGATCTCTCTGTGTTGTAACAATTAAGTCCCCTCATTACAAGACACAGCAAAACCTGTTTTTGAGAGACCACTGTGAGGAAACACCACCTGCCTTTTCAGACCATGTTTACCATATCCCTCTTGCCATCTTTCCCATGTTATTGCACCTCTATTGAGAGACCACCTGCATTATGTGATCACTTTAGCGTGTCCCATGGGTGATCTGTCAAAACAGGTTTTACTGTATAATATGGGGGGCTTTTGGCTCCAGTATTTCCGTTAGGAATTTTTTCAAGGGATCACAAGAAGGGAAATTCAGTATCATTATAGGAATGAACATCACCAGTATAATTAATTGAGAACTCATTGGTGAAATGAAGAGAATGTGGTGTTCTCTATAAATGCCATAATGCATGCCAGCACACTATGTCAACTATGCAGAGAACACCCACTCTCTTCATGAAGACCAGGAGTTCCCAATTTGTGATGTTCATTTCTTATATATCCATTTACAAAAAATAACAGATCCTGCAAAAATTTCTCAAAAGAAAGGCTTTTTTTCCTCTTGTCCAACAGCCATCAGTCTGCAGCAGTTTTTCCAGATGGAAACCTTGCTCCAGGCCCCAGTTCCGTTGCTAGGCAGCGAAATTGCAGATCACCGTGCACTATGATAAGGAGGCTATCTCTTCATGGGCCTTGGCTTGTCATCTCTTCATGGGGGTACAGAGTGCCTTCTCATCCCTATACTTGTAATGCTATAAATTATGGCCAAATTAGGCCCATTATACCGAAGGATTAAGCCAATCTGGGCAGACATCATGATCCACTGACATAACACCATCAGCCTTTGGGGGCTTGTGCATGTGTTGAGAAAAAAGTTTTTGCCCCAGGATTTATTGTTCCCGTGTGAGTAATGGCAACATTTTGCCTGCCTTACTGGGTACTGAATGTTGCCTTAATGTTAACATCTCTAATGTTATAAATGACCTTTGCATAATACTCAATGGAAATGATACATTTGTATTTTTTCATGGACAAGTTTGCTGTGCCACTGCCGGTTTTTCATACATGTTAATTTTCAATCAGAAATAGTTTAATCATCCCTTGTTTCTTGACCATCACTTATATGTTAACTCATTCCATGCTATGGTCACAGGCCTTGGTCAGTGGTTCTGGCACTGCCTGGCAAGTCATGCTGCAGCTGTCCATGCAGCAGCTGCAGCATGACTTGCCAGGCAGTGCCAGAACCACTGACTTAAGACTAGAGGCATGTTGGTACTTGAACGAAAGCTCTTTTCATGAAGAAATTAAATATGCAATTGTCGTCTTAAATCTAGGTAAATATACAGAAATATCAGGGACTGGTGTGGAATGACTTAATTCAGCTGTAATACTTTAATTACAGATCCACAAGTCATGCTGCAATTTATCTTCATAAGTGCCTTCGGTTCTATGTAAAGGGAATGGTGTATATTTGGAATGTTAATACAGGTAGTTGAACTAACACACACATGAACGAGAAAAAAGGGGAATACTTGTTGTCATTTTCAGAAATTTGGATCGAAAGGGGAATGCTCACGAGGGAACAGCTGTTAAATGAAGCTTGTATTAACACCCCTCTATACAATACAATACAATACAATACAATACAATACAATACAATACAATACAATACAATACAAATCAATACAATACAATACAGTACAATACAATACAATACAATATTTATTGTCAGCACATAGTTTACAGACAACATTACCCTGAGGCTATTATAACTGACATTGATAAAATCAGCTTGTGGCAGCCTGCTCTATAATATTTGAATATGACACCTGCATCACTGGTCAAGACAGAACATGACAATTCATGGAATATCTCAATGGTCAGGAGATATCAGGGTAGCCTGTGTTTACCCGTGGTGCCCTCTGGTGGGTGAAGCTATCTGAGAGCAGTCACATTAGCTTGCAAAGAAAATTGATCTTTTATACATACTGGTATCCAGATATTTTATGCCACGTGCTTGTGCAAAATTAGAGATCAATTTGCATACGCCAGGAGAGACTGGGGTGTGCCACAACCCATTAGCCAATGTGATCTTCTATTTTCTGGTTAACTTTGATTGGAGGCGAATTTAACACTGGAACACTGTTTTGAATGGCTGGGGGTTTTTTGTTTTTGTTTTATTTTTTCTTTTAAGTTGTACTCTATCTCAGTAGGGAAGGTCTTCATGATTGTTACCATTGTGTGTGAGTATTATTATGAATAAAAAAAGAAACAAAAAATATTAGCAAAATATATGGTGATGAATTGCTCTGCAGGAACATGGAGACAAAAATTTCTCTACATGTATGCAAACACATTTTTTCATCGTTTTTTTTCTCACGTTCTGGTTTGGCCCATTTCCAGGGTTACCAAGTCAGGAAAGTGGATGGTCGAAAAACACAGTTACTCAGAATATTTCGGATTTGGAAGAGTCAAGGAGTGGATCGGAGGAACATGCGATTTTACAGCACCCGAGTATGGCCCATGTGAGAGGTGAGGCTGCAATGAGTCAAGCCATGACCACCGTCCACAGGCAACTTTTACAGGATTCAACAAGGACCCTTGGGCTTCATGTGTGCAAAATTTGTTTCAAGACTTTTGCTTCTGCGGGAACTAAAAAACGACACTTACTGATTCACACAGGCATTCGCCAGTTTGAATGCACTGTATGCCACAGACGATTTAATCGCAAATCCAATCTGGAGGTTCATATGAGAATCCACACAGGAGAAAAACCTTTTGAATGCACGGAGTGTGGCAGACGATTTGGTACAATGTCAAATCTGAAAAATCATTTGGCGATCCGACCTGCAAAACATAAGAGATAAAGTATTGTTCAGGCCCATGTACTTGGTGCAAGTTCTTGCAGTGTGTTTGATCTGGCGAGCTCTTACCAAAGGGAGTGCTGTAAAAAAAATGTGCCCTTTTTCAGCGAGAACTTGCTTGATGTTTACAGGCGTTAATGCAAGTCTTTCCTTATGGTGACATTATTTGTGTCTACAGGTTTTTTGACATTGCAATTTTTTATTTATTTTCTTGTTGAAGCTTCAATGCAAGCTGTAGTCTTTAGTAGGGATAAAAGATTGTAAATTTACTCAAGGGGTGAAAAATTTGAAATCTGAAATCAGCAATTCTGATGGTAAAATTATGTAAACAAGTGAGGACTCTTTTAGTAGGACATGATGTGGTTTGAGGATAAATACGTAACACACTAGGCACAGATCCACAGGTACAGAATTTTACAGACATGGGGCTTGCCTGTTAGCCAGTGCCTAGTTTTGACCAAGTCAATAGTTTTCCTTGGTACACTTTGAGTGCATGCACCCAGAGAGTACCAAGGAAAGCTGTTGACCTGTCATGCTGTGTGTTACTACAGGCATGCTGGTACTTGAATGAATGGTCTTTTTACAAGGAACATGAATCTAGCACCCGTACTATGATTCAAAGTAGTTTTTTTTAAAGTAGTTGGACTATTGTCATAGATGGCGCTGAAGGAGGTTAAGTGCTGAATATAAGACTGAGTGTACAGCTTGCTCTGGCACACTCTGTGCATATTGCATGTAATATGTGTGAAGGAAAATGGTTAACCTAGACCATTGTTTTTTGTTAGCTCTGCTGACCTAAGGTCGCAGAGCTTATAGCATCACTCATGTCCATCCATCTGTCATTCTGTCTGTCCATTCTCATGCTACCTTATGTGACTTTTTTTGGTACCAAATGATACGTTGTGTGACTTTTTAGCTCTGCAGACCAAAGGTCACAGAGCTTGTAGCATCACTCATGTCTGTCCGTTTGTAATTCTGTCAGTCCTTCCGGCCGGCCATTCATCCGTCTGTAAACTTTTGGCTTGTGAGCGTGGTACCATCCACCGTTTTCAAGTTGGACCAATTTAACTTTCAGGACTTATAGGGTGTATGAAAATCTAGGTTCCTTTTGATATTGGTGGCGCCACCTACAGTATTATGTAACATAGGGGTTAAAATGTAAAAATTTTGTGAACATTCTAGCATCTTGATTTTTTGGTGTATCTTTCACCAAATTTAGTGGGATTGTGGGGGAGATCTTCACCAAATTTTATTGAGATTGTGGGGGAGGTCAAAGTCTAAGTTGCTGATGATACTAGTGGTGCCACCTATAATTTGACGGAAATTATAAACCAAAATATGTTTCGAGATATATAAAATTCCATAGTTGGAAAAGCAATTGGATTAGACTTGCCAAATTTATAGAATATAAAAACCATAGCCAAAGGTAGAATGGTGTGTAATATCAGTGACCTTGACCTATTTTTATGAGGTCACAATGCCTGTAAAGTTGAAAAAGGCGATTTTGTAATTGCTGGGTGCAGCTTGGACATCAATGGCAAAGTGAAGAGAGCCTCCAGATCAAAATTACATTATGATACATACAATTGTACTTGGTGACCTACTTTTTGGGTCTATAGAGGTGCTTCTGGTGCCTGTCAAAAAGTAGGTCACTAGGTCACATATTTAGGTCACAGTACTACATAAAAGAAAAAAACGGCGTTAACACAATATCTTTAAAAAAAAAATTGAATGTACCTTCATCAACTATTTATGACAGTTGGTCCTTAGGATGATTGAGAAGCCTATTGAAAACAAGGTCACTGGGTCATATATTTAGGTCACAGTGTTGCATTGAAGAAAATGACCTTGCCATGATGTCTCTGCTCATTGTATTTGCACCAGAGCTTTGTCATTAGGTCAAACAGATGTAAACCTTGACCTACCCAAGGGTATTTTCATTACCTACGCGTCCGTGCATCTGTCTGTCCATCCAATCCTGGCTGAGGGGTTCATTGTCACTGATCGGCTTTTAGTTTTTTGTTTAAAATGCTTTTGTTAGACATTGTATGGTAGTACTTGAATGGAAGGTCTTTTCATGAAGAATATTGAATCTAGAATCAGTAACATGCCTTAGCTGTTATGCTTAGACTATAAAGGGAAAGGGTTAAGGCACTGCTGGTACTTACTTTCAGTTTCTGTGTACATGTGCACTGTGTTTTGTATTCATTGAAAAAAAGTTTGTGTGGGGAGGGGTGTGCAATTGAATTGCTGCCATCTGGTGGTCAACTGTGAAAGCTCAAGTGTGGCAGTACAGTGTTGAGTGACATGACAGATATGGATATTATGGTCTTGTGCACTGAACAATTTACCCTTTTTGTACAATATGATAACCACTACATGAACATGCAAATTAACTATAGTTATTTTTACTTTGCCCACTTTCCATCCCTGGTTAATTTTTGAGGAATATGTCTATGATTCAAATGATATTTCTTGTTTCCAGATAATATGTCAGCAGAGCATTAGGCCCATGGACCTCTTGTCATTCTGTTGAAATTTGTCAGAAACACTGAAGCATGTGACATTTGACCACCAGATGATAATTAGTCAGCTGGAGTTAAAGCAGTTTTGTGGCTCAGTGGAGAGAAAAAATAAATTGTTCTTCACATGTTCTGTTAATTTTTTATATGGTTAGGTATGAATCAGTAGGCTAAGATTTCTCTGAAACCTTGAATTTTTATTATATTATTTTTACATATGTGCATCAAATGAGGTAAAATTAACCTTTTGCATTTTCTTTGAGTTTTCTTATGTGGGTAAAATGTCCATATTTTCATGTGTACTAATTTCCATTGCGAAGAAGAAAAAAAAAACTGTTAACAGAACATTACAGTTTTGAATTTAAAATCCATATTCAGTTAAATGTTAAGATTGAAAGGTACAAGCATTTTCAAGGATTTGTTTTGGATGTACCACTAGATGGCACTGCAACCAGTTTTAGGGGACAGGGTTGAATGTTGTATAAGGGTTTTCTGTTATTTACTTGTTAGAATATCAAACTTTGATTGAACCAAAAAAAAAGTTGTCAAAGTTTCTTCCATTGGGCTGTCCAAATTGCATGTTAAGGTATGGACCTGCATTAGTACAACAAGATAAAAACTATTGAGGGCTTCATGTTTGTGGAACATTTGGCCCAAGCAGTGCAGTGGTAAGTTGATGCTCATGCCAAATACAAACTTACCAATACGGCATGGGATCACTGACACATGAAAACCTAATAAACAAAACAAAAAAAAAGAAAATCAATTTTTTTTGAACAAAATGCTGCATATGTGATGAAACACAACTATCATATCTTTTCAAGGGAGCATCCATTATCCCACATCTGGTGATAAGGGCCAACAAAGTGCAGGGAGCCATAGTATTATTCATTCATATCATTCAAGTATAATAACCTCTTGTTGATTGGCTCAAATGATGTAATTCAACCAATAGGATGCCAGAGCATGTATTTCCTGTGTGTGAAGGTATCATCAGCATAGTGTGGGCATGTTGCCCATGTGGTATGGATCAAAAGTTAAAACGGCCACTGTTGTAAATTTTTAGAAATAAAGTTACATGGAGACAAAAACATTAAGTGTTATCTTATACTTAAGTCTGTACATGCCACAAAAGTATCTTCGTTATATAATAACCAAAGGCTATGCTCTTTTCGACAAAAAGTGAGATCATCGTTGAATAAAAGTTCTTCAACCATGTAAGGTGATGTATAGTTTGTTTAGTTTTTTTAAAGCGGAATATGTAAAATTGTAGTAAAACAACTCGACACGTAAATTTTGCTACATTTTCAAATTTTTCAGTTTGGAGTTGAAAACGGGCAATCAGGAGCCAATCATAGGCAACCATTATGGTCACATGGCTACCAAGTAGATCAATTTTGCCCTTACAACAGAGAACGTAATGTGTTCTGAGAAAATTAAAATGTCATTGCCTCAGAATGGGAGTGTACACAACATGGTTCAGGGGATGATCTACTACCTAAAAACATACATGATGTACTTATTATGCATTGGAGGCAAGTGGGTGCCTCGGTTCATAGAGTGCATTCAATCTATTATTTGTGATGGTAGCCATACACCACAGTAGAGTGATACGTTTTGCAAGTACACACTCGAAAATACAGCAAAAGACGAGAAATTCAGTTTCTGTTGTGACACAACATTCCAAACTGGATTCCTTTGTGCACATGCTGACGTGAACAAATCTAATATGTCCTGGATTTGAGTCAGATGTCAACCAGTGAAGGTTTAAACTGAGCCTCTTACCTTTGAAATAGAATCCCCATTACCAGAGACACAATTTGCATCAAATAATGATACTTGTAAATAAAAAAATAATGTTAATAAAAAAAATTGGTGTAGTTAGCAGAGAAAAAGTCAACGTTTTTACTCCAGCTGAGGTTATAGGATGACCCATCATCCGTCTGTCTCTGTCTGTCTGTCAGTCTGTCTTCCAAAACACATGTGGATGTTAAGCAGGCAAGTTAACTCAGCAGAGTAAGATTTGGTCTCTGATAAAAGGTGGTGTTTACAGCAGGTGCCACTGTAGGAATTAAATGGTGTACGACAGACACTCATGGACAATAAGGGATGATATCTATGGTTGATTTTATGTTGCAATTGCGGCTCCACTCCACCAAATGTTTCACAGTATCATAGACTACGGTTACAGTTATGATCTCAAACGATGACAGAAAAAAAAAGGTGGTTGGGCAAGTTTTCCCAGCAAGTATTTCACAGTCGTGCATGATATCCTGTAGATGAGGACTTTATATTGTTGCTTTGGGCTGCTGGACCAATTCATGTTGATAATTTTCTTCATCAGTTCACGTGAGTTTTTTCCCCTCTGATGGAAACTTGACCTGTACTTCAGAGACAGTCCTTCCATCTGAGGCTTCATAGTATCACTTGCCATTGGGGAAAGGTTGTTTTTTTTTTTTTTTTTTTTTTTAATATGCGTTTTTTGTTACTTTTTGTGGATGTTTCTTGAACATGGGTTTTTTTCTGCAATGTACACGTCTTTAGCGCAGGACACATTGAGGTTAAATTTGCAAAACATCTTTAGAAGAGTCACAGACCTACCTGCGCACAAACCCTAATATGTCCATCATTGCCACCCTAAACTAATGGACTCCTTATCTGAAGCTCTTAAATTGGACTTTTCCAGGAGTATCGCAGCAAGACAGTGTTGGACAGATGATGAGGAGGAGGATGTATGCATCAGTATCATCTGCTCGAAACCTGGACAGGCCGGAAGGACCGTATGCGTCAGAAGCTCAAGGTTACGTGACAAATATAGGACAATCGGGAACCTGTGCCACTGAGAGCAGGTGGCAGAAACACACAGGTGGACAGAATATTTTGGATTTGCCGGGATTAGGGAGTCAATTAGGACCACCTTCGATTTTACCGCATTCATCTATGGTCTCGTCTGGAGATGAAGCCAGTGTCGGTCAGAGTGCAAACAGGATCATGGGACAGGCTCTGCATGGTTCATCAAGAATTCCTGGGACCCACGTGTGCAAAATTTGCTACAAAACTTTCTCCTCTGCAAACAGTAAGAGAGGACATATGATGATTCATACGGGGATCCAGCAGTTTGAATGTACGGTGTGCCACAGGAGGTTTAACCGTAAATCAAATTTGAAAGTTCACATGAGAACTCACACTGGAGAAAAACCCTTTTCGTGCACGGAATGTGGCAGAAAGTTTCGTACGTCGTCAAATCTGAGAAATCATCTTGCGACCTGTCTAGCAAAGCATACAAAATATCTAAAAGAAGCGCCATGTTGAGTTTCATTCTGGTTGAATTGACTTTGGCGATTTTCTTTGTTGACCTTATGATGTTAGCTCCAGTTTTGGGACAATGCAAAACCTCATAAATGGACTCCATTGAAATGATTAACCCACATATCCCCAGAGTACAGATGAACTGTAGGGTAAATCCATTGTGTGCTCAGTGACGTCGTGCTTCCTCTTACCCCCCCCCCCCCCCCCAACATCGGCAATGCCATTTGTTTACACCACAGCCTAACCGGGAAGAAAATCAGTTCTCGTGCTTTGCTACAAATGCAGCATCGGCAGATAAAATGAAACCTGGGCCGGACAAGTTTGATATGGTAACACGCCAGTCAGTCTGGCAACTCAAGGATCATACATTTATTCAATTTAAACTTGTGAAAATTACAATTGTCACATTTTAAGGGAAAATAAAGATTACATTCACGGTAATATAAAGGGGCATGACGTTAAATATCAGGGTGTAGTTATACACTGGATTGGCTTCAAGAGGTGTAGAATTATTGTGGACATAAAGGCAGTCAGTTCCGTGGCCAACAAGCCTACAGCCTGCTGGCTGGTGTGTTCATTGCAGCTGTGATGATGAAAAAATAGTATTGATTACATTTGATTTCATATTTAATTTTGGAAAAATTCCAAGTATTTTGCCAAAAAAAAAAAAAAAAGAAAAAAGAAATTCTGGAGAGATTTGATTAATATCAGACTTTTTCATGACATGAGAGATATATATGGCCAAAGTAGGGCTTTGTAAAGGAACTAACTGCCTGTCTGTCTTTTACTCAAAATAGTTTATGTAATGAAAAATTATTTTGCCAATCAGTGAAAAATTGATCTGTCATCATGGATGATGGTAGAAGAGGAATCTTTGTCTGGGACTTTTCATGTACGGGAGAATAAGTTCTAGACACTGATCAAGCAACAGTGTACTGGGATATAATAAAGCTGTAAGGTTGCACCAACTTTAACTTAGCCAGATAAATGAAGAACTCAGTTATCAGTCATTACTTCTCTACACCAAGTCACCAGATGGATGGACTGTGATTTAAATATGCAGGCCCCACGGCTGACATTGATATACTTTTGTATGTTGTTTACGATTGCAATGTCAAAAGTTACACTCTACTATAAACACATGTACCAGATGCATTCTGCAGTCCAACAGTCCCTGATTATACCCCACGGGGGCCGAAACCAGTCAGACTAAGAATACGTTTTTTACCCTTCGGCCCATATGTGCCCGGGGCTATTGCTGTTGCCTGCGTCTGTGTTTGAATCTGTCGGTGCATCCGTCGATCTCTGTGTCCATTCTTGTGTACGATTTCAGAACAACTGGGTAAGCTGGGATCATGAAACTTTTTTAGTTGATCACCCTTTTTAAAGTTCACATGAAGTGCGTAGGACAATGACCTTGACCCAATTTTAAGGTCACCTGGATTAATTCTCTATGAATTTCTTTCATGGAATATCAGGAGAACCAGAATAGCTAGGATCATGAAACATTTACAGGTAATCACCTTTGTAAGTGTCTTAGTCAAGTGTGAAGGACAATGACCTGACCGAATTTTAAGGTCACCAGAGCAATTTTTCTCAGTGTCTTGTACATGAGGTCTGAAGAACTGGATAAGATAGGATCATAAGACTTTCACAGTTAATCACCCTTGTAAGAGTCTAGCTCAAGTTTGAAGGACAGTGACCTTGACCTGATTTCAAGGCCACCAGGGTCAATCCATTAAAAAAAAATGCAAGGAATATCGGAAAAACCAGATAAGCTAAGATCACGAAACTTTAACAGTTGATCTCCCTTTCTAAAGGTGAATTCAAGTTTGAAGTAGAATGACCTTGACTCAATTTTAAGGTCACCCGGGGTCAACTTACTTTGAAATTCTTGCACACAATACCAGAAGAACAAGATACCCTTTGTTGGCAGCTGAGGGGTTTGAAGGTGTTACCTGTTATGTTTCTAGCTGCTGTCAGGCCCTTGCCTAGTCTTTTCCAAATAATTTTCTGTAGTTACAATAAAGGTATTTTATTGTGCATAGAAATATGTTGTTTGTACCTGAAAATATGAGCAAACTGGGTTTCTGTAAAAATCAAGGGGAAAAAAAACCTGCTGTCAAAATACCATGGTGTCCAAAACCCATGATACATAAGCTACATGCATACATGTATGAAAGATGACCTTCTCGCATCAAAGGTTTTTCGTAGCCTTAGTATTGTCTTCTGATTGGCTTTTGTTGCAAGAATTGTATGACCTTCACTGACCTGCATTGCCAGAATTGTATGGGATGGTCTCTTATGATTGGTTGATTTTTCCATCCAGAATTAAACGTCCATATCTGATTGGCTAGCATTGCTTGAAATATGCCAGGCGTCTTCTGCCGGCTGCATTGCTATATAGCTTTTTTTGATAGGCTAGCATTTGCTCCTGCTTGGTGTTCAAGGTTCATTGTCGCCTGAAGATTGACATCTGAAAGAATTACATTAAATCAATTCTGATTGACTGTTTGTGCAACATAAAGGCTGCACGGACATTTTTGAACTGCCATATTAATTTTGAATGTTTAATGTCTTCAAAACTATTAACGGGAGAGGTACCATTCCAACTTAAATTCTTAGGTTTGTGCTCTAGGCGCATCCAATGGACCACAAAAAAGTTTTTAATTATGGTAACTAGGGAAACGTGAAAAGTTTAAATGTTTAATATTTTCAAAACTATTAAAGGTAGAGGTACAGTTGCAACTGTAATTCATAGGTTTGTGCTAGGGGTGCATCCAGTGGACCACAAATAAAAGTTATAGCATTTTAATTTTTGCAAGTTGGGAGAATACACAAAATTTAAATATCCAATAACTTCAGAGCTATTACAGATAGTGGTGCCATTCCAACTTCAATTGAAAGGTTGGTGACATTGCTGCATCCAATGAAATATAAACTACATGTGAAGTTGTAGCATTGAAAGTATGCAAATTAGGCAATTTCACAAAAATTTAAATCTTGAATATTCACCTTGAACAATGTCATAGATTGAACTAACTTGAATTGAAAAGTTGTTGAGAGTTTCATGCAATGAAGTACGAATCAGGGTTTCAGCAGTTTGATTCATGCAAATTAGGTAAATACACAAAATTTACATCTTGAATAACTTAGAACTGTTGCAGATGGAGGTACCATTCCAACTTCAATTTATATAGGTTTGTGTTACTGTTGAATTGTGCATATCTTTTTTTAATACAAAAAGTTCAATGAAAATTATTGTGGCAGAAATTAAATAAATGCTGAATAGGCAATCTTTTAAAGTTTTCTAGACACACAGACTGATTAGACAGTAGCCCTCTGTCCGTCGAGGGTGAGAAAACCTGAGGGCAGCAGTCTAGCTCGGTGGTAACAGATGAGCAGATTACCCCCCTAGAGAGGGTTGGCTACTGTCTAACAGACTGGTTTGGTGACAGGCAAATCTATTTTTTTCTTGTCAGCGTTGCTTCAATTGGGTCTCAAGTTTAGTGCAAAACCAAACCAAGAAAAGCATCTGTCGAATTTTTTAAAGTATTTTAAGGGAAAGGGGCTTCAGTGTTACATATGGTGAAGTTGCATCATTTGATTTTTGTCAGTTGAGTATTGTAAACTTGCAATTCGTTCTCATGGGTTAAAGTGTGTGATATGTGCTTAATAAAGAAAACATATATATCGAGTCCAAGATTTTGTCAATCTTTATTGGAGGATATAATGTGTGTATTAATGTGTGTGTTCACTTACAAATGACTTGACGATGGCAGTGTCCTGAAGGATTTAGATGTCTGATTTGCCACTAGATGGCATTGCAATCAATGGTAACTTGATTTGATCTCTTATATCATAGAGCATGACACCCAAAATAGTATGCATCAAAACCATAAGATGACAGTCTTTAAAAATGTTGAAAAATGAAATTACGTATAGGCTTCTCTACTGAATGTATCTAACTGAAAGTATCTGACTGAAAGTCATAAAACATGAAGTAAATTAATAATTGGTGGAGAAAACAATATATATATTCAGTGGTCCCGCTCTTATAAGGCCCCCCTGAAGACAGACCACCCCTCTACAAAGGCCACTTTTCCATACAGCAAGTATGGCATTTTCATTGTATTTTACCCCTCAAGAGAGGCCACCCCTCTTGTAAGGCCACTTTTCTAGTACCTTTGGTGTGGCCTTATAAGAGGGGGACCACTGTATATATATATATATATATATATGAAGGGAGCCGGACAAACTACACCAGAAACCACGTTGTTGTCATGCAGTACAACTGAACCTTTACAAAACTGAAATACTGCATTTTGCTTGTTTTTTTGCTTGGCCTGCTGGAAAATACTGGGAGAATGCTGGACATAATGTGATGGAAATATGCTGCATTTTGCTGCAATGAAAATTTATTTTTGTCTGGGTGTCAATTGTGATTTAAGTTGAACTACTTAAAACAGGCTGCTCTGAACTATAATGAGGTTGCTCGATTCGTGATCCTTGTTAAAAGACGTTTCATTCAAATAGCATTTCTGCAGTTACATATGGTTTTTAAAATCAAAGTCAACAGCTTTCCTCAGTGTACTTTGCGCACAATACACCCAAAGCGCAGCGTGGAAAGCTGTTGACTTGGTCTGAAATGTGGTACTGATATTAGAGGGACAGGGTCCAGTGTAGGTTTGAAAGATTAAAAATTACAGTTTCACAAAATTTAAGGTCTACATATATTAACACGTTAGCCCTGGCCAGTAACAAAGTGTGTAGCATTTGAGTAACATATTTTTTTTTTTAGTTTTGGTTCGGTGGAGTTGTTGGAGCTAATATGCATACAGCTTTCCACATGCACTTGGATTGTAGACATCACCACAACAGACACAACAGGGGCACCTTGTCTGAAGCTATTTTGGACTTTTTCCAGGAGTGTCAAGGCCAGAGAGCATCAGTCATAATACAGTGACCAGGGTACGAGGCTCAGTGGCATCAACAAAAAATGTGGCAAGGCCAGCGGGACAAAAACCGTCCGAAACTCATGGTCCTGCGACGCATTTAAGAAAATCGGGGCAATTCACCATGATGCAAAGCGTTCCTGAGAGACACCACGAAGCAGACAAAAGCTCCTTTCATGCTGGTGCCCCTTTGGGACATACCCCTGCAATTCCACCGCCTTTATACGGCCAGGGTACACAGTCTTCGGCAGATGTTACATGTACATTTTGTGGCAAGACTTTCTGCTCCAAAAGTAATCTAACCAGACACATGACCATTCACCAAGGACTGCGACCTTTCGTGTGCCAAATCTGTGGGAAACAATTCAACCAGAAGTGTAACTTGAAGTACCATCTTCAAACTCATCCAGATGAAAATTTATGAAAAAATAAACACTTTTTTTTTGGTAGGAATCTCTGAAAAAAGCCACATGGATGTAAATATTTAAAGTCATTTATAAGTTTGAATACCCAGTAATACGTACCATGACTCAGCTTACAGCAATGTGTTACCGTGGTTACTGACGTACATGTAACTGTGGCAGGGCCAGCATTGTTTGATTAGCAGATATATAGTGGTCCCATGTAGAGCCTACTCTTGTAAGGTCCCTCTCGCCAAAGACCACCATCCTTAAACACAAAGTGTGACATTTCTATTCTTTCTTTCTTTCTTTCTTTCTTTCTTTCTTTCCTTCCTTCCTTCCTTCCTTCCTTCCTTCCTTCCTTCCTTCCTTCCTTCCTTTCTTTCTTTCTTTCTTTCTTTCTTTCTTTCTTTCCATCCAAACAACCAAATTTGTCGGGAGTTTTTCCCAAAAAACCACCAAACTTGGTGACTGACCTACCAGCGCCATTGTGTACCTGGTTTGGAATAGTCGCGATGTTTAAAATTATGCAAATTAGGGGGCAATTAAAATTTTGAAAGCTCCATACCTTCCAAACTGTTGCAGATAGACACAAAATTTGAATGTGCATATATGGGTTTGCGACACTTGCAAATAAAATGGAAAGCAATTCAAAGATTTAGAATTCAAATTATACTAATTAGGGGCATTGAACAATTTCAAAGTTGAATATTTCCAAAACTATTGTACATAGAGATACCATTCCAACTTCAATTTAAAGGTTTGTGGCAAAGCCCCATCCAATAAACCATTAACCAAATAGGATTTTAATTTATGCAAATTAGGTGAATATGCAAAAATTTAAATCTTGAATAGCTTCAAAAGTATTATAGATAGAGGTGCCATTCCAACATCAGTTTATCAGTTTGTGACATAGTCGCATCCAATAAACCATGATCCAAAATTGTACAATTTTAATTTATGCAAATAAGATGAATACATAAAATTTAAATGTTTAAATAACTTCAAAACTATTATACATGGAGGCACCATTCCAACTTCAATTTGTAGATATGTGACATAGCTGCATCCAGTGAACTATGATAAAGTTGTAGAATTTTAATTTATGCAAATTAGGCTAGAACACAAAATTATAATCTTAAATAGCTTCAAAACTATTAAAAATAGTGGTGTCATTCAAACTTCACATTATAAGTTTGTGACATGGCCACATCCAATGAACCAAGGACCAAAGTTGCAGCATTTTGATTTATGCAAATGAAGCTAATACACAAAATTTAGATTATGTTGAACAATGGCAAAGCATAGCATTTCATACTGTTCTCATTTTGAAGGCCCCAAGACAGATTTGCTGTGAAGCAAATCTTCTTTTTTTAAGTTTCCTCTTACATTTGTACACTGCCTTCCATACAGCATTCCTGTCAAAATTAGTGCCAGTCCCACTGCTGGCTTTCTGTGAGAGGCCAGAAACTAGAAAATTAAGATTTGCATAATGGTGGATCTGTCTGTTTGCCTTTGAAATAAGCAGAAATATAAAAATGTAAAAACTTTTGTTCAGTGATAATCAAATGTATCTTGACTGGCCCCTTCATGTATTATAGTTTTTAAATAGTCAAGCATTTAAATCATCTTAGTTGGCATAATTTGCATAAATTAAAATTTTCAAACTTTTGTTTGCTTTTCATTGGTGAGACAATATCATAAACCAAAGAACTGAAGCTGTATTGACTCCTTTATATAGGACACCTTTGAAGACACTCAATATTTAAGGTTGTAGGAAGCATAAATTCAAATTTTACCATTTTTATTTTCACCAAAAGGCATCTTTAGCAAAAAAATTTAAGCAAATTTCCAACGCCATCACATGGACCACACATATGGAACATAGTACTCAACATAATCCAAAAAAATGTCTTTCCTAATATAATTAAAAATTGCAAAATATACATTTGAGATAATCAATAAGTTACAAAATTGTAGTTCAGTAAAATTGCTTGCTTGCAATGTTTCTTTGATATATAATTTTCCTCAGAGCCCTCTCAGCTTGGAGGGAAACCTCATGGGTTTTTTTCCCTCTGACTGAAAGTCAGTTACATTTTTTTGTATATTTAAAGTCCTCACATTACCCGTTGGAAATTATTCAGAAAGAAAAAAAGTGAGGGAGAAAGGAAGGGAAGAACGCAACATAGAATGAATGAATGAAGGAAGGAAACAGGTAGAAAGAAGAAAAAGAAAGAACAAGAAAAGAAAGAAATTTGAGAAAACATTTTAGAGTTTGCATACAGACTCAATGAGAAATTCTTTTGTATCAGCCTTAGCCATTTTCAATTAGTATTATATTTGACCTTTGATATTTGCACAAGCATAATGATGGAAGAAAATATGCGTTTTTTTGTTAAGCTCTGCTGACCAAATTGTCAGCAGAGCTTATACATGGTCATCCATCTGAGCCCAAACTTTCTGCAATTTATGCTTTTTCTCAAGGACTGTTTGTAAGATTGCCTTGGCATTTGTTATGAATATTCTGAGGGTGACAGTTTGCAAATCAGATGTCATCACAATTATTTTCAGATTAAAAAAAAATTAGATTTATTTAGCAAAATTAAAAAAAAAAATGAATTGTTCCTCTTCTCTAAAACTGCTGGGCCAATGGCTTTGATACTGTACATTTTAGCCACCAGGTGACACTGCGATTATTTTCTTATTCATTTTATTAAGTTTTTGTATCAATACTGTTTTTTACTTTTGCAGGAAATCTTTGTTAAAAGTTTAGAATCATGTCAGAATATTCAAAGACTGAAGGTAATTTTTTTTCCCCCAAAAATGGTAGTGAGATCTCAAACCCATCCCCATCATGGTTCAGCAGATAAAAATGTCCACCAAGTGGCTGGCTTACATCTTTGTTCTTGATGTAAAAGAAATGTTCACTCACTCTTTTCATCAGAAATACAAATCAGTGTGTGTTTTGTTTGTCCCACATATTGTAAGCCACACTGCTGACAAGTGAGTAGGTATATGAGGCTATTGTGTTTACATGAACCTCCCAATGGTGTTCTACAGGAACGACCAGTTCTGTGGCTGGTTAGGGCACTAGTAGTATCTAATCTACTGCAATACTGACAGGCCCTTGTGTCACAAGGGTTCTGTTCTGTGACTTCAAAACATTCTTTAACTGGTGTTAATTCAGATTTGTGAAAATTATGATGAAATCCTAAAAACTTACAAGGAGGCTACAGACATTTAAATTTACCTATTTGCACCATGGACCATTTGTATCTGTTTCTTGGTTGTGCCACTTTGTTTAGCCCAGTGGCAGTGACAAAGCTCATGCCCTGTATCATGTGTAAGGAAAGCTGAAATAAGAATCGAAGGCTTTCGAGAAGGCCAGCAAAGCACAGAACAATCAGAGTCCTGTAGTTTAGACCCCTGGATGGTAGGCCAGAATGAGGAAATACAGTGTGTTCTAAATGTTGACCTTAGATTGATAGTTTCCACTTTGGTGTTGTATTTATCGTGAAAAAAAAAAAAAAAAAACGAAGAAAGAAAGAAATAGCATGAAAAACTTGTTGTGTTTCTTTAGAACCAAATTAGTGTATTGATCGAAGCTAATGTGAACACACAATATGGTGGGTAGAATCTGTATGTTAACAGGATGAGCATTAGGTTGCCAAGTTGCATATATACTTTATCTCCATTTTTGCATGTCTGGATTTAAGGACACAAAACACGATTTACTTCGACATGAACATATGTTTTAGTAAAAGGTGTGTCTCTTGTTTGTAAGTGTGAAAATCTCTCGCATGGTGCACACAGGTAGTGGTATGTATGTTTGCATACATGCAGGAAGTATGATCAAAGCTTGCTTTTAACTCATTCCATACTATGGTCACAGGCCTTGGTCAGTGGTTCTGGCACTGCCTGGCAAGTCATGCTGCAGCTGCCCTTGCGGCAGCTGCAGCATGACTTGCCAGGCAGTGCCAGAACCACTGACTTGAGACTATAGGCATGTTGGTAGTGAACGAAAGCTCTTTTCATGAAGAATTTTAATATGCAATTGTCGTCTTAAATCGTGGTAAATATACGTAAATATCAGGGACTGGTATGGAATGAGTTAATAATTGCTGAATAAAGAAATACCAATATACCTTGTGAGTACTTTTTTGCTTTTTTGTACAGTACAGTTTTGTTTCCAGATAAAATCCCAAGATGTAGTTAGAGACTAGACCTTCATAGTGTATCTAATGATAGCCCTGCATTAGAGCTGGCAATGAGATTGCAGACAATGACCTTGACCCAGTTCCAAAGGTCACAGAATACTTCTTGTGGATTAAATTTTTTCAAATGATAACTCCAGCGACATTTGAGCTAGGACTTTCATGTTGGACATGATTATAATCCTCTATTGGGGCTCAGGTTTATTAATTAGTTATCAATTAAGTTTGTAAGCATGCATGCATGCATACATGTATTTATTTACTTACTTGCTTGTTGTTGTTTTTTCTTTCAAATAACTTCTGGGCAACCTTCCCATAGGTTCACCAAAGGAACACGGAAGCTTTATTATGTTAAGCTGTCTTTCTTGTATATTTCTGTGGTTTCCTTAGCCCAGTTGGGAAAAATTTTCAGTCTAAGCTTAAACAGTAAAAGTGGCCATCATAGACTTGCGCTTGTACCGATTACTTTTCCTGGTGACAGTCGCTCGTGTCACTCGCACCAGTCTGATGGCATGTTTGACGTAGTCTCCGTACATGTCATGAGGTACTATCTTTATGACATTTATGTCATGTCGGCTAGTGACGTTATCCATGTGTATATAAGCAGCGGTTCATGGTGATCCTAACTGCCACTAATGAGGGTCCTGCAATTCACCACTGCTCTGGCTTAATTTTCTCCATTGACTGGTTTTCTGTCAGTTGTCTCCCCTGGTCTTGATTATTTAGTGAATTTTGGTTGTCAGATGTGTGCCAGTTTTCCAAAAATACTACTTCATTAAATCCACATCCAGGCTACGTTCAGGAGTTCTCCAGTAGGACTGTGGGAGAGTTGATGGTTGTTTGCTAAAACGGTGGTCAATGTTCATCAGTATTTGTGTTAAAGTCATTTATTGAAGCTGTTAGGTGCTTAATGTTAAGAGACTGTGGCAACGTGGGCACTCAAGAAAGCTCTGGGCCTGGAGCATAGATTTTCTTGCAAGCAGTACAGGCATGCTGGTATGAGGAATTTGACTCTAAAATCATCGTCAAATGCAAATGAGCACACCTTTTTTGTGATCATCACTGAAAACTAATATATATATATATATCATATGTCTCATCCTGATCATGCAAAGATATCTGTGCAATGCAGCACTTCAACTTTTACGTATGGACATGTACCCCGGTATATGATTGATACTTGTCTGCTGCTGTCTGGGTGAAATCCTGAAGGAGACTCATTTTCTCGTCTTTCTCTCAACGCCATTCTCACTGTGATGCGTGTGTGTGTGCATGTTTTGTGTAGCTGACCATGCATTGCTCATGTATATCGAGCAACACTCTTATGTGCCTTTTTGGCATTCTTCCAGGAAATCGTCAGACAAATATTAGAAGACCCAATCATATGACTAGGTCTTACGACACTGATACGCGCTGCCAGGACCGTGATGTCAAACTGCAGGCCGTGCCAGCTGCCGTTTCTTCTGGATATTCCACAAACATCACTGAACATGCAGTTGGTTCAATCCAACTGAGCAGAAATATGGAAAAGGTCAGCAACAGGGATGGAAGTCAAAAAGAGGCTTTCTGTCAGAGAGAGGCTGCTTCACACAGACAGAATCTTTCAGAGAGACACAGTTCCAGCAGTGTTCCTACTGGAACGTTTTGTGACCAAGAGGAGATACGTTTCCGGAAGATGGCGCCACCGGCATACATATGCCATATTTGCATCAAAAGTTTTTCTAGTCAGAGCAACCTGAATCGACATATTACAATTCATAAGGGAATAAAGCCCTATGTGTGTAACATCTGTGGTAACCAGTTTAACCAAAAGAGTCATCTTCAGAGACACTACACGGCCCATTCCAGGAAAAAAAAGCCGTAGAGTCAAGATTCTAACTTTCAACTTTCTGAGAAAGCTGAATTCTGCAACCATGACATACTTGATAAAACTATAGCTTTCCCCTTGAGCTACATGTAAGTGACATTAACCCAACTTAAGGAAAGCTGTTGACCTGTGGCATGTTATTTTGATGAAGTCAGTCCGCAAAGTTCATAGTAATCATTGAAGCAAACGACATTTTATCCCCAGCTGGTTTTGGGCCAGTTTGGAGGGGTGGGGGTGGGGGTAGGGTCAAATATACATACATGAACAGCATATGACTATGAACAGTGTGGCAAAAGTCATACCAAAGAGTGCCGCGTGTGCTTTGAAAGTTTTCCATGGGCATACTTTGCCCCCCCCTCTTTTATGGACAGGGAAGCTTAAGGCATCAAGATCCTATCACTAGTAAGGGTGTAAGAACACGCACCTTTACACACGTTCTACTGAGCTGATTGCCAAAAGAACATGAATTGTCAAGTGTTTGCATCTAACTGCATGGAATGTATTCAGACATTGGGTAAATTAACTTCTTTCCTACATTTTTAATGGCAGAGCGGCATAAACTTATCACTCTTGAATCACTGGAGAGAACCTTAAGTACACTGATGAAGAGGGATCACATGATGCTTCCTGACAGATCTGATTGGTTAGATTTTGTTGAGCTTCTTGACCAGTGGTGCCCTCTGTAATTGAGTCACGTTACATTGATGGGCTTGTATATGGTCTATGTTTGTTTCACTTGGTCAACACAACAAACCTGTATCTTTGATTGGACAATTAGCTTGATTTACATTACTGTTGGTAATAAATTAACTGAAAATAGATACAGCTAAGTATTAAAGTGCATTCTTTGTTACTGATCCAAAACTAATCATACACGAGTTAACACATAATGTGTCTGTAAAGTACAGTGGTCCCTCTTTTGAAACCTTGCTCTTTTGGGAGACCAATACAGTATTGGTTTTAGTATCCAGCCAGATACACATAAAATGGCTAGTTGCGGCCTTTCCTATTTGCGGCTGTTGGCTGATCTTCTGTCGCACAGCTGGAGTTCCTCAAGTTTGACTTTGAATCATTCAGTTTGTAAAAAAAAAAAAGATGCATGCACTGAATAGGGGAATTGGCTTCAAGTTTTTATCAGAGAATGAGTTTGTCCTCTGATCATGCATCTGTGATGTGTTAAAAGTCCCAATGAAAATGGAAGTGAGTGGAACCGAGACCAGAGCAGAGGAAAACATGACATTAAGTGCATTCTCAGTATGAGCAAATCTTTGAAAGATACAGCCATGGCCCATGATAATTCATTGGTAAATAAACTGTTTTTTTGTGTGTGTGTGTGTGTGTGTGTGTGTGTGTGTGTGTACAAATGTCATTAGAAAAATGGAAGAAATTTTAGCATTTTGCTACTAGGCGAAGTGGTATAGCTAGGGCATTCCTTGGTTGCATTGAATATGGTACAGAACAACTCGGAATTGAAATGACCTCCGTCAATTTCACGTACATGTACACATGACCTTGAAATGAGCCGCCAACCCACAAAGACATTCTTTAAGTGATGACCTCTAATGAGGGTGTACTTGTACAGGCCTACATGAATTTGATACGTGGAAGAGGGGTAAGACACTGTACCCTTTGATCTCAAAACCAACTGTTCCCCCACAAAACACACAGTCTTTGAATGCCAATGTTTTGGGACTTTTCCGGGGGCATTTGCTGCTCATGCAGGACAACGTGCCACCATGCCATCTGTAAGGACAAGGTCAAGGTCAAGGTCAAGGTCAATGCAAAGGACTGGAGATCAGCTTCAAGCTGCTGGATCAGTGCATGGAATAAATCCAAAAGCGACATTGGGAGCACATGTATCCACAAAGAATCGGCCAAGAGAGAGAAATTTGGTTTGCCCCGTGTTGTAGGAAGAGTTTTTTTTGGCAGACGAGTTTGCGTCGCCACGTGGCAAGTCACACCGGATCGCGGCCTTTCACCTGTGGATACTACGGGCACAGTTTTGCCCAGAAATGTAACCTCCAGGCACACGTACGCTTACATACTGGGGAAAAACCGTACATTTGTCAGTTCTGTCAAAAAAAAATTCACAACATCAGGGAAAGTCACCAGACATCTTTGTGTTCATTCACGCAGATGATCACATTAAAGGGAAGTAAAAAGTCTTGTAGTCCATATTTATTTCATTTATGGCAGGTTGACTTTTTGCATATGTTTAGGAGTTGATAGATAATTTTTCTACATACTTCACACGCAGATGTTGACTGGATATTACAGGAACAGTTGATTCAATGTTAAAAGAAACAATGAAGTGCAAGGATTCTCAAATTTTGTACTACGGGCCAGTAATTAAAAAATATGGGAAACCCTGGCAATAAAGCCAGATGGATTGGTGATATTCTTAAACGGAGCATAATTAAGTGTGACGTCTTGTGTGGCTGTCAGTGGCTGGTGATACACATGCAAAATACACAGTAATCAATTTGAATCCAGGCGCATTTTGGGTGGCAGAAAAGTCCACATACATTTTCCATTCTATCGATGCTCTGTCGTTTGAACTCGACTCTATGTTTCCTAGGGGCTGTTGTCATAAAATGGAGGCTCTCAACATAGAATTACAGTTTCAGCTATGGAGTCGGTAGACTCAGCGCTGAAGTTTGCACATCAAGAGGCCTCTGTTGTGTCCTTCATACTTTCACGAAGAAAGATTGCAACGTCATCACTTGTTTTGAGTAATGTTATAATTGGAACATATAGAAGTGCCTGGGTGAATCATACTTATTTATTTTGTTTATTTATTTTTGTAGAGGTACCTCCTGAAGCTTACATGAATACTAATGTTGTGATCAATTTCTTTCACGTTTTACCCCCATTTGTGTTGTGCACACAGAATCACTGATTGTCACTCATGTCAATCTTCGGAGTTAAAATTCCACAATAAACTGCTCCTTTCTGTATGTAACCATGGTAATTGTATTTGTCATTGAACATTGTATCCAGTATATGCATCTCCATAGTGTTGTTGAGTGTTCATGGATACAAATTATCAGGCTTATATTGACAATATAATTTTCCTGTTAAAAATACTGCATGAGCATATATTTTCCCCAGCATACAATTTGCGGAGTCGGGTGCAAATGTGTTTTTTAGCAAATTTTGCGTTCTCAAGTTGCCTGTGTGGGAAGACTTAAGCTTGTATCTTAGGATATAGTGTATTGGAAAAAACGAACATTAGCAGTTCATAATTATCCAAAGGCCAGAGGCTATTGCTTTAGCCAAATTTGGGAAGGATAATTATTTACCTTTAAAAATTTTGTGCTTACACGGTATGCTGGTTTGTCTTTGTTATTGTAAATAACAAGTTCATATTAAAACTAGAAAAGATGATTTGGTGCATAGCAAATCAGTGTGTGTGTCTTCAAAGCATATTGGTATGGCAATGTACAACTATTCCATAACACAGGAGTAGTAGTTGGAATGGCATCTCTATCTATTACAGCTTTGAAGTTATTTAAGACTTAAAATTTCTAATGGTGCTATTTAGCATAATTCAAATTGCTACAACTTTTGTTTTAGATTCATTACATGCGCAATGGTCAGGAATCCCCTATTAGAAGTTAAACTGACATGAACATGAACCAAATTGGATGAAAATTTACCAAGTTATGGCAAGATGAAACTTTCAAAGCGCCAAATGACCTTGACCTTTGCCCTTTCGAGGTCACGTGTTCTAATAAAAATGTGCAGTGTTGCAATACCTACAATTTGAGTCTAACATGATTAGAATTGGATGGAAAATAGCCAAGTTGTGACTGGATGAAACTTTCAAAGGTTCAAATGACCTTGACCTTTGACCATTAGAGGTCACACATAAATTTTAAAATATGCAGGGTTACAATAGCTACAATATGAGCCCAACATGATCAAAATTAGATAAAAATTGACCAAGTTATAGCTAGAAGAAGGCCACCAAGGAAAGTGGCCTTTGACCTTGAAATGACCTTTGACCTTCAGATGACCTCTACCTGAAGTGAACCTTGACCTCAAAAATGACATTTAGCCTTAAAATTGACCTTTGACCTTGACATGACCTTTGACCTTGACATGACCTTGACATTTGAGATGACCTTTACCTTGCTATGATTGAACTCCTATACACTCGGGACCACATCTACTATAGTATACAAGATATTGAAGATTTAAAACTTTAATTAGCCCTCATTTGCATAATTTTCAAAAGCATGACCTCTCATTATAAAAAGGCCAGACTTTATCCATAGAAGTATAATTGTGCCAAGTTTGGAGTTTCTACATGTAATACTTTTCAAATGAAATGTCGGACAAATTTGCCGGTAAAGAAAGAAAGAAAGAAAGAAAGAAAGAAAGAAAGAAAGAAAGAAAGAAAGAAAGAAAGAAAGAAAGAAAGAAAGAAAGAAAGAAAGAAAGAAAGAAAGAAAGAAAGAAAGAAAGAAAGAAAGAAAGAAAGAAAGAAAGAAAGAAAGAAAGAAAGAAAGAAAGAAAGAAAGAAAGAAAGAAAGAAAGAAAGAAAGAAAGAAAGAAAGAAAGAATTCCTAGAAAAACAGAAAAGTGTGCGTTGACACACACACTTTAATGAAATGTGTTTAAACGGAACCAAGTATGATCAAGACACAAATCATGACTGCTCTGAAAGAAAGTAGAATTATGTCAGCACCGTCTTTGAGACTTATGTGTGTATTTATTTGTTGTACATAAGACTTCTATTTGGTAGAGTGGAGTCAGTCATTAATGTTCAGAGTAGAATCATCGCATACAAACATACCTTATGTACATCCAAATGTATCAAATAAAAAGTTAAATTTTTGTAGTACTGAGTTTTTCATTTTGACAGGTGGTGAAGTGACTTTCAATTTTGAAATTTGATGTACATGTTTTCTCATTCACCTGAGTCTCTTCAGTATTTTACTTCTAATTTTAAACCCAAATGAAACACCAGCAGTATAATTTTAGAAATTCTGTTGCCACTCTGATAGTAGCCTCTTGGAACTATTCTGTGGAAGCAATCGGCAATGTGAAATATACAAACAATATGCAGTCTTTGAACTAAAATGTTCAAGTTTAAATTTAAAGCTGGCATTTAGAAAAAATCTTTCAAATAAAACTATATAGTTTATTTCGTGTTCAAAGTTCATGCACACACACACACACAAACGTAATCATGATAATACACGTAGTACACGGGTGAATCTGATTATTTGTATGTGAGGAAGGTTCTATTGGTCCAAATGCAGTTCTATAAACTTGATATAATTTTCTTGACTAAGAAGAAACAGTAGAACAAGAAAACAGTCTCATTTTTTCCAAGAGAAGAAACGGGAAGCAATTTTATTCTAAAATAAGAAAACAAAATGTGCATGTTTTCTCAGAGCATTCTTAGTTTGCTCCTGGATAAAATGTCCATGATTATTCATGCACAGTAACCTGGATACTCTCAGATGAAGGAATTTCTCAAGTGAAACCAGAATTGTTTATAATATGAGGATAAATGAGAGGTGGGGATGAGAAAGGAACTGATTTCTTATTCTTAAACACAAGAGAGAGTATCATAAAAGATATTCCCACTTCTGTGGTGTCACCAGATGGCGCTACCAGATATTCTCATCCAGTCCAAAAAAGTAGTCTTTTGGCACATTAAGTCTGACTGGTGTCACCATAAACTGGAATCTGTAGATACTGACCAAATATCGGTGTATTTATTTTCAGTATGGTATGTGGATAGACTCCAGTAATGTTAAAAAAAAAAAAAAAAAAAAAAAAAAAAAAATAGCACTGAAGCAGCATTAAGTGTAACTGTGCATGTTTCTTCAAGTGTAGGTTGCCATGTGTATACCCAAGAGTATTACATGTATGCTCAACGTATAAAATGAAAGAAAATCTACATACTTGTCTTTTGAAACAAAAATTCTGCACAAATGTATGAATTAAAATGAGTTTTTGACAGAAAATTGTGGCATTTTCTGATAGTTGACCTATTGTGTGGACATCTATTGCAAGCAGTAATTAGAAATACTTTTAATCCAAAGGAGTTTAAAAAGTGAAATAGTTATCAGCTAAAAATCCGGGCAAGAAGTTGCATAATGATTAGGGCCTAGATTATCAGGAGGATACAAACAGGTCTTGGGAAAAAGATAACGTGAAAAGGGTTCAGCTACATGTATTTCGTAGTAGCTTGACACTAAGAACAGCTGTGTTTTACATGTACCGTATTCATCTTAATAAGTGCACAGTGCACTATAAAAAAAAATTCATCCTCAAAAGCTGAATAAAATTGTAGATCCTGAGTGTAATGATAAATTCTACCACTCGTTTTAAAACTATGAGATATTTTGGGGGTTCTTTCTTTGAAAAAACTGGGTGGTGGTGGTGGTGGTGGTGGTGGTGGTGGTGCATATTAGGGAATGTATGCTTATTAAGATGAATACAGTACATTCTCTTTGCATGAAATATGATCCACTTTCCCGCATGATTAATGCTTTCAGTGCCAATCATGTCTTAAGTCAAACTAGCCTGAATTATCATTAGGATCCCAGATTCCTATTCCTCGTAAAAAGAACTTTCATCTAAGTACCAGCATCAGATAGTTCCAGAGAGAATATCCCAGGTCAACAGCTTTTCTCAGCACTAATTGGGCCCAATGCGCACCAACAAAAGCTGTTGGCAGTTTTCTCTGTTGTCATTGAAATTGGCAAAAATCATGGAAGCAGAAGACATTTGACCATCAGCCAGTTTTGTCCAGTCTAAGGCAAAAGGGTTAAATATTGTGGCGTAAGTAAAATTAAGGACTGCATGCAATAAAACGTACAAAATGTGTTTCTTTTCATAAAAGATGCCAAAATAGGGAGAAAGTGGGGATAAACCTTGCATTGAAAGGAAATAGCTCGAGATGATTATGTAAAATGTATGGGAGCAACAATTTCATGTATTTTCATGGGATTAAATTGACCCAGTGGGATTTCAATATGAGGAAATATTAAACTATTATATCACACTTAAAACCATAAGCACATGCCATGGTATAGGACCATAAAATAGGGGCGCGCAGGGACAAGATGCCTAGCTGTTCTTATACCCACAAACACATTCTTTGAATGACGATGTTTTGGCACTTTTCCAGGAATGTTTCCTGCTGAGACAGTACAGCATGCCATGGCGCATGTCTGGCCATCGCCAAGGTCAAGGCCAATGTCAAGGTCAAGGTCAATGCCATGGGCAATGGATCTTCCACCAGTTGGACTGATGCAAGGAGGGGTAAATGTGAATAAAACAACTGCTGCTACACCCAAGAAATCTGACAAGAAGAGAAGTTCAGGAGAAAGACATCTCGTTTGCAGTGTCTGCAAGAAAACGTTTTTCTGGCAGACGAGTTTGCGTCGCCACATGCTGATTCATACAGGAGTGAGGCCATTCACTTGCGGTTACTGTGGGCGCAGTTTTAGCCAGAAGACTGTCCTTCAGACACATGAACGATTAATACACACGGGAGAAGAGCCGTACATTTGTGGCATCTGCCATAAAGGATTCGCAACCTCAGCAAAACGGAATGTACATATGCATACTCACAAGTTGGACTAGCTGGTAGTGCCTGGAAGTGAGGACACATTGATCGTGCTTCATGTTA
>OZ026623.1:83596601-83684101 GCA_964020975.1 Hermodice carunculata | reverse complement strand
GCAATAACCACTGCCCTTTATTGAGATTTATTGCTACTTGATTTAAAGTTTTTTTTTAAGGGAAGGAGGAGGGCGGGGGGACTGTAAAATATGGCTATCTATAGGAAGGATATTACTAGACTGGTACAAATTAAGTTGGTACCACTGCTGAGACATTATTTTCAGCAGGGAATACCAGGCAGTAAAGTTGAATATATACGTGTATATACAAGAGTGTTGAAAGAAAAGGAATAGTATAATGGCTTTTTACCTGCATATGAACGTGCCAACACAAGCCTTGAATGACAATGTTTTGGGATTTTTCCAGGGATGTACGCGGTTAAGACAGTAGGACATGAAGTACCAGGTCTCTTACCTTCCGTAAAGTCGTGGTCTACAACGTGGGCATCCAGTTTGCCTCACGCAGGATCGCAGCTGCAAAGGAGGTTGCATCGTCGAGGAAAGAATCGAAACGAGGCATCAAATGCTGCGGCTAAACAACCAGAGAGAGAGCGTAATTTGGTATGCACTGTCTGCAAGAAGAGTTTCTATTGGCAGACAAGTTTGCGGCACCACATGATGACTCACACAGGAGAGCGACCTTTCTCCTGTGGATTTTGTGGGCGGAGTTATACCCAGAAGCATTCACTCCAGACACATGAGCGACTGAAACACACAGGAGAAAAGCCGTTTGTTTGTGCCGTCTGTAATAAAGGCTTTGTGACCTCAAACAAACTCAAAATGCACATGTCTACACACAAAACAGGATGGTAGACTCGAAAAAAAAATGGCTAGAGATTATCATCCTCAGTGACTTTCTTCAATCCGCTGGGTAACGTTTATAAAAAAACAAACGGTTATTGCATCAGCCAGCATGATGGCCACCAGGTGTCACCAACTGTCAGTGTTTGCCGGACACTTATCACTCTACAGCCACCAGGTGGTGCCACAGGCAACAGGCACAGATAGTCTCATTATTTTGTTGCTGTTTCAAATTGTACAACATATTATGTACATATATAAGGTGCACACACATGAATGTTTGTGTGTAGAGTTCTGCATGCACTGGATGGAACTTGTTAAAGAGCAGCCCTGCCAGATTTTCATTTTGATGCATCCAAGGCATGTTGGGTATTTTGTAGGCAGCCCTACAGCTGATATAAAATGTATTGCTTTGAAACCTCATTGTAGTGACACTCAGACATGCCACATATTCACTTAGTGATGTGCATGTTTTGAGGCTCTTTGTCGAATTCCTTTGTTGCCTTTCCCATTTATCTCACTAGTAACTTGTTTTGGCGTTATTGGGTGCGTTTCGGCATTTCAGGGCGGTTCCCAGTGTTACACAGCATTTGCCAGCGTGAGACAGCATTTGCTGGCGTTACAAACACTGGGAAACGCAGACTAATGCTGGCAAACGCCGACTAACACTGGCTAACGCCGAGCCCCAAAAGGCTTAATTGGATTTTGGCGTTTCTCAGCATTAGTCAGCGTTTCCCAGCGTTTGTAACGCCGGCTAACGCTGTCTCACGCTGGCAAACGTTGTGTAACACGGGGAACTGCCCTGAAATGCCAAAACGCACCCAATAACGCCGAAACAAGTTACTAGTGTCTGATACAATGAAACCTCATTACAATGACACTCAGATTTGCAACATATTCATTATAATGACATAAGTTTTGAATGGTAAAAGATCATTCTCTTGGTTGTTTGATTCATTTATCGAATATATTCAGTTATCTGACACATTTCTAAGGGAACAGATGGTGTCATTATAACAAGTTTTCAGTGTATATTCAGATATCTTATACATCACAAGGAAACTGAGCCATGTAAAATTTTGTCAGCAAAAACAATTCCCTTCATACACAATTGGATTCTATTCAAGAGATAATCTCCTCCCTCCTCTCCGCCCCCCCCCCCCCCAAATCTAATCACTTTGATACCAGCAGTGTATCAGTGTATCACTGCATGCAGGAAGTCTGTTTGATTGGAGTGAAAGTCTTTTATTGGTGTGAGAAGATAACAATCTCAGTGACAAAAAACTAGCACATGGGTGCATGGTCACAAAGTCCAAGAGCAGCCATTGATTTCTGCGATAAGTGAAGGGGCTGCCTTTACTTGCCTGCGAAACAGACCTAGTTCTGTGTTACTACATTTGTACCACACTTAGCCAATTAGAAACTGAGTCACTTTTCCAATGCTAAAACAGTGACCTTGTCAAAAATGCGCAGACTGCAGAGGAGTAGACAAAATAGGCAGCTTGGGTCTGCTTTTGAGGCAAAGGCTTTCAGGTACAGGGAAAACCAGGAAAACATTCAACATGTCTTACAGACATGGTGTCATCATAACTTGGTTTCACTGTAAAATTGGTTTGTTAACTCTTTCCCCACTAAACAGGCCAAAAAATGGCTGGGGTCAAATGTCCTGTGCTTCAGTGTTTTCAGCTAAATTGAACTGTAATGAAAATTCAACTGCAAATTGTAGACAGGATCTATGAGGATCACATGCCCCAGGTCCCAACCCATGCTAAAGAAAGCGGTTGACTTAGTCTTAATTCAAGGAGGAAAGGGTTAGTGAAGATAAAACAGAGAACGTTTATCATAATTTGAGAATCATTGGAGTTAAGAAAAATGAGGTGGTGAGATGGAGGGGATTTAAACATGTTAAAATGGGAAAATGGATTTTATGGTGGCATGCCAGCAATATGATACAGTAAAGAGGGTCGCCAGCATATAGAAACAAAAAATGTATGGATGTGACAGAACAGTAGTCTCTGTCATAAGGGAGCCCTGTCATAAGGGAGCCCTGTCATTAGGACCCCCTGTCATGAGAGACCCCTGTTATGAGGGACCCCTGTCATGAAGGACCCCTGTCATGATGGATCCCTGTCATAAGAGACTCCTGTCATGAGGGACCCCTGTCATGAGGGACCCCTGTCATGAGAGACCCCAGTCATGAGGGACCCCAGTCATCAAGGACCCCTATCATGAGGGACCCCTGTCATGAGGGACCCCTGGCTATAGAGGCCACCCTCTCATAGGAGACCACTTTATATATTCCCAAGTGCCATAGTTTCAGTTTTAAAATGCCTATCACGAGAGACCAAGTGTTTTTGGTAAAACAACTTTTGTAGCAGTAAGGGTGAGGTGATCTTTTATTGACAGGGGTCACTGTATTGTGACCATCAAGGTTGTGGCTTTAAAAAAGAATTTTCCTTCTACATTCGGAAAATTTTGAAATATTGTAGTTCCAATTGCTAAATGATGTTGGTATTACAGGTAGGACTAGAGGCACAGGGAAACCTCAATGACTCTCAAATATCTCACATATTTACTGAAGGACACAAGCTTTGAGGAAAAAACAGTTCATACTCATTATCTGATTCTTTTATGGACATACAGTGTATATCCAGTCATCTGAAACCTTTTTATGGGAACAGACTGTCATTATAATGAGTTTTCACTGTACTTGCATGGACTACAGGAGTTTTGAAAGAATATATGGACATTAGAAATTGGAGTTATTTTTGTTATTTTAGACATAGTACTCAGTCATATGTACCTGTACGTAGACAGAACCTAATGAAATGCATCCATCTCATACAAAAGCCACAAGGTGGCAGTATTGTTCTGATCTAATTGTCACAGAATGGCAGAGGACTTCATATAGTACATAGCACCAGTACTTTGTAATTTTTTTTTTCTTTTTGAGGGAATGTTGTCTTAGGCCAGGTTTGTGGTGAAGCAAAGGATTTGATTCAATCAAGCTGGGTAGTCCTGCTTCAAGGACACACATACCAGACTGGTGTCAGCGCCAGGTTTTCTGATCTGCCTGTTTTTAGCACAACATGCAAAAATGGGTGACACTGCTTTCTTATGGGAAATGGAAGAGTAAGCTGCTAGCCGTGAAATTGTATCTGAAATTTTGAATAAGGATTTAAGTTCAAAATTTACTGGATGCTTTAGTTGAAAATAAGTTTTTTTTTTTTTTTTTAAATTTAACAGTTGTAAAATTAGAACTTAGCCCTTTTTCAAAAGTTGTAATTAAAGGTTTGGGAATTCACTATGTGTTCTCTGATTTGAAACTATAAACTTTATCTGGTTTTTATTTTTTGAAAATGCTGTTTTAAATTTTTTGTAAGATTCAAGAATTTTAATTAAAAATTAATCACATAAATAGAGATACTAAAATTTTACATTCAGAGCCAGAATTGAATTTAATGTTAAGTTTTCTTTCAGAAAATATAGACTTTGTAGGCTGTTAGATGATAACCATAGACAGAAATTAAACAGTTATACCCGCGATTCATAAAGTGTACCACGCCCGTAACTCAAGGAAAAATCTGTGTGAATCACTGCCGTGAATGTTACAACAGAAGACATGTAGTTTAGTATGATCCTTAAGGAACAAAAACATTAATCTTTTTATGCTACAGAGTCCTTCCAGAGTACGTGTATCTGAACAAATAAAGTTAGGAAAAACAACCGCCTTGTTTTGACTTGTACTTTGTTGTTATTTTACCTCCTAACAACTTATGAATTCATAAATTTACCCTCTTGATGCCGGCAAAAAACAATTTTCGTTGTATAAATTTTATAATGCTGATATCAAAAAAGTTAAATCAGTTTTAACATGGCTCCACCAACTACTGAATCATTGTTGCCTATACATATGAACTTCTAGATAACCTCTGACTGTATTGCCAGAAGTTTGGGACTAAAACTAGTATAGTACACAGTGGTCCTCTTCATATATGTTGAAAGCCAATATCCCATGTGCTCCAGAACTGTACCCTCGGTCTTGAGTTTGAAAATAAGATGAAAATACATGTACTGTATGCGCTTCATGGAAAAGCGGTCTCTGTAAAGGGAATGACCTCCCATCGGAGGGTTGGGGGTTTCAAAAGTGGACCACAAAATCTCTTGGCTAATAGATTTGTTGGTAATATATGTTGGGAAGAGGTGAGAGGAACTCCTAGTTTTATTTTGATGAAGGCCACAGTGACTAGTTTTTGCAATGATCGGTAACAGTACTGTTTTGAGATAATACTGAATTTGGCCACAGGTGGTGCTGACTGTCCTGTTCGTGGCTGACTGCCTGCAGTATGTGGTCACTTTTCGTGACCCTCATTTTCTCTTGTAGATTGATTTAAGTGGGGAAACAGCAACCAAATATTTAAGATAGGTACGTTTTGTTAATTGCAGCTTCAATCTTCATTTCATTGTATCAGAGTGCAATAACAAAGTATCAAAATGTACCATCGGAAAATTGTAAAAGATAATTTGGCAAAATTGGTCCCTTTTATGCCAGGTGAAACTTTAAGTGGTTTTGACTCTCAATGCAACGCAATGCACTTTTGGTGATCCACTTTTTTTTGGACCTCAGATTACAAGTGCTGGCAGGTGTCCCAAACGTATATGCTAGACACAAAGGGCTGTGTATCAAGAATTTGTTCCATCTCAAAACACAGCTATTCAAGTCTACGGCTGACCTTCAGGCACCAGCAGCATGACTTGCTGGCAAAGACCTGTAGTCATAGTGCTTTGTAAAATTCGAACAAAGAGCGAAAAAAAAAAAAAAAAAGGAAAAGAAAGGAAAAGAAAAGGAAAATTGAGATACGTTTTTCCTGTCAAGTTACATGTACATGCACACAATTGCAAAGAGAGTATTTGAGTGACCATATTTTGGAACTTTTCCAGGGACCTTTCCTGCTAGGGTGGTACGACAGGATTCCTCAGCTTTTGTGCCGTCCCTAAAGTCGTGGTCAGTAAAGTGGACGTCAGATTTACCTCAAACACAATCGTTGCCGCAGAGGGGGCCACAGCATGGAGGAACGGCTCGTACCTTGGAAAGAGAGAGGCAGTATGTCTGCACCGTCTGCGGGAAAGCATTTTCTTGGCAGACCAGTTTGAGGCAGCATATGTTAACTCACACTGGAGAGCGGCCTTTTTCCTGTGAACTCTGTGGACGTAGTTTTACCCAGAAGCACTCACTTCAGAGGCACGAAAGATCACAGCATGCAGGAGAAAAAAGTGTCAATTTGTAGTGTACGGCCAATCAAAATGGTCGCAAATTCGACAAAATAGAATGATCATGTCAGTTTGAGCATGCATATAAAAACCAGGAAGGCAGAATGTATAAATGGAGGGAGAAAAACATGGCTCATTCCCAGTGCTTCAAATCTTACAGTCCTGTTATGATAAGCAAATGCAATACATGTATATGTAGATTATTACTTGAATACCTATTATGACCACCAGGTGGTGCCACCTGTCAATATACAGCACTTGTCAATGTGAAATCACCAGGTGGTGCTACAATTTCACTGCATGTAGGTTGCACAGATAGATACCTATGTTATGTGTATGTATACAGTCTTAAGAACACTAAACTGTGTCAAAGATTACAAATGTGGAACTAGTGGAACACTGTCTGTCTTAGTTACTTTTGGGCAGTAGAAATATTGGTGGGTTTCTTTTTTTTTTTTTTTTTTTGTTTGTTTGTTTTTTGTCATGTTCAAATTAGTTATACATAGTACTAGGTAGTCAAAGTGTCAGTTGACTCAGAATTGCCTTATAAGTTACTGAAATCTTTGTAGTTAGTGTCGCAGTAAATTTTAACTCTTTCAGTGCCAAATTTTGGACCCAGTCAACAGCTTTTCTCGATGTGCCTAATGCATACCGAGAGAAGCTGTTGACCTGGGATATTTTCTCTCGAACTAGGGGCATGCTGGCACTTGAAAGAGAGGTCTTTTTATGAGGGATAAGAATCTGAGATCCTGATGATAATTCAGACTAGTTTCAAGTACATGTAGATCGACTTTTTGTGTTACCATGGTTTGGTACATGCATATCAAAGGTGTTGGATTACATAGGTTTCACCTTGATTTCATATTCCAATGCCTATCGTCAGTTTGGTATTGATAATTAAAAACCAGGTGAGTAGTTTTATATAAATAATATAGATTTCACATCAAACAATTATTTACAAACTTTTTTTTCTTCATTTATTCTTTTTTTCTTTTTTTTTGGGGGGGGGAGGAGGAGGGGAATTGCAGGGCAGGACATATTGGGAGGACATTTCAAATGTTACTCTCGTTAAGTATAGCCACAGAAGTGTCATATATAGCTTTGACACAACAATGTTGAGCTATAGCCGGAACTACATCACTGCAGAACATAAGGGTGCGCCTAAATCAATGTTAGTTCCATTTGGATGGCCTCTATCAAGTTTACAACCAAGATCAATAGGGTGCGTCAGACACACTATTCAGCATGATGGCAGCAAATGCTTCAAATGTCACATGACATTTAAATTTATTGCATAAATCACCCAATAATTAATTCAAGTCTTTTAACCTGTTTCCATAAACAATTGGTTCTTGGTAATGAGTTAAGTGACAATGAACTTTTGGATAACTTCTGAGTAACTTGCCACAAATGACCGAAGGCTTCAACTTTAATCACCTAGCTGATAGATATTTTTGCAATATATGTGCTACGGATGTTAAGTCATGCTAACATAGTGGTGAGGATTTTGGATATTTTTTTTTCTTTTGCATTGGCTGGCAATTTATAATTCAACAGCCTTACAGCAGCAGTAGCATGACTTGCCAGCAAAGACTGGCAGTAGGATTTTGAGGGCATGATGGTTTCAACATGATTCAAGGTTCTACAGCTGTACAAATCTTATTCTAGGATATGGATAACAATTTTACTCTATTTTCCTTGTGTTTTTGTATGCTGATGATTCTGATAAGGTGAGTCAGTTGACCAGTTGGGGTCTCTTTGTTGCTGAGACACATCTGGCACACTATAGTGGAATTTAGGACTCCAGATGCCAGCACTTGATTGTGTTCATTTGCACAAATTTGGATATTTGCTTGACAAAAGCTTCAAAGGGATTTCTAGTTATGCAAAGAAGTAAACTTATGCAAATGATCAGCCTCAAGTGCTGCCATCTGGGGTCCTAAAAGTGTCTATTGAAATGCATTGTTCAGTTGCACTGTGGTCATAACAGGCAGCATTACTTTTACCTGTTTTTCAGTGATAGGAGGGGCCCACAGGAAATTGAATATGTTGCATGTGAGATTCAGAGTTCTTGTTTTGAGTATTTAAGGAAGGTCACCAGCATGAGGTTATAGAGAACAAGCAGCAAACAGCTGAGATGCATTCTTACCTTCAAATTGAATAATCATCAGCAAACGCAGTCTTTCAGTGACAATATTTTGGGACTTTTACAGGGACGTTAGCCACTAAGATGATACAGCATGATGCGGCGGTCCTTGTGCCATCCTTAGAGGCTCGGTCGGTAAGGTGGGGCACAGATTGGCCACAAATGCAGTCCCTGCCACAGACAAGACTGCAGCGTGGAGGAACCAATCAGAATGAAGCATCCGATGTCACGGGTAAACAAACAGAAAGAAAGCGTCATTTGGTTTGTGCTGTCTGCAAGAAAGCATTTTCTTGGCGCACGAGTTTGAGGCATCATATGATGACACATAGCGAAGAGCGACCCTTCTCCTGTGGCCAATGTGGACGTACTTTTACCCGGAAACATTCACTTCAGAGGCACGAACTATCGAAACATACACCAGAGAAAAGCCTTTCATTTATGGTGCCTGATATTAAATGCTTCATAAAAAAAGAAAAAAAAAACTGAAAGAAAGGAATGTTCGTACGAATAAACACAAGCCGTAGTGGTAGCATCCAAGATCATAACTGTCAACATGGTTGGACACAAATAGGGAGTTTTTTTTTTGGGGGGGGGGTGTTTGTTTGTTTTTTGTTTGTTTTTTTTTTTGCTTTCATACATGAAATTGAACATTTAAAAAAGAATAAAGAAGTAAACATTTTTGTGGAGGAGATATATTGCCTAACATAGACTATATTTCTCCTGAAAATGCCCAAGAATTAAAGCCAAAAAGGTGAGAGCCCTAAATGGGAAAAACTGATGACAGGTATGCAGAATACAAATACTGACTTTTATATGCCTTTCACAAGCCTGCTGCCAATTGGTTGCAACCACAGTTTTGATTGCCTAATTTCACAGACCAACGAAGATGGTACTAAATTTATGTGAATACTGCATTATCAGCATGCTGTAGTTTATTACCCCTCAGCCGATAAGGCCGGAGGGGTATTGTCGTCACCTACGCCTCCATCTGTCTGCCCGTCCATGCCTTGTTATTGCCATATTTCCAAAAATACTCACTTTACGCAGACCAAATTTTTATCACAGGGGGTCATTGAGGTGCTTCAGGTGCCTGCAGAAAAGTGGGTCACTAGGTCTCATTTTTAGGTCACATTACTACATTGCAGAACAGTGTTAACACATCATGAAAAATTTTTCATCAAATGTAGCTTCATCAATTTTATATGACAATTGGTCCTAATAATGCCGCAGATGCTTATCGAAAACTAGGTAACTGGGTCAAAAATTTAGGTCACAGTACTGCATTGAAGAAAAATGGCCATACCATGATATCTTAAAATTTTAAATTACTCTTTGTAGCTGGACCAATTATTTATGTCAGTTGGTCCTAAGGATGCCTCAGACACCTAGTGAAAACTAGGTCACTGGGTGACGTATATAGGTTACAGTGCTGCATTGAAGGAAAATGGCCTTGCCACTCCGTATCTCCAAAAATACTCACTTGACAGAGACCAAATTTTCATCACAGAGGGCATTGAGGTGCATCAGGTACCTATCAAAAAGTAGATCACTAGGTCACATATTTAGGTCACTACTACATTGCAGATTACAATGGCGTTAACAAAATATCTAAACAAATATTCAATGTAGCTTCATCAATTATTTATGACAGTTGGTCCTAAGGATACCTCAGGTGCCTATTGAAAACTAGGTCACTGGGTCACACATTTAGGTCACAGTGCTGCATTGAATAAAATGGCCATACTTTGATATCTTCAAATATTAAATTACTCATTGTAGCTGCACCAATTATTCATGACAGTTGGTCCTAAGGATGCCTCAGACACCTAGTGAAAACTAGGTCACTGGGTCACATATTCAGGTCACAGTGCTGCATTGAAGAAAAATGGCCTTGCCATGATATCTCTGGTCATTGCATTTGCACCAAAGCTTTGTCATTAAGTCAAACAGAAGTAACCTTGACCTACCGGAGGGGTATTGTTGTCACCTACGTGTCTATCCGTCTGTCTGTTTGTCCATCCCGGCTGAGGGGTTTGCAGTCACTGATCGGCTTCTAGCTTTTGAATTAAGTCAGCTCAGTCAGGTAATTCCTGCAAAACACAGCTACTGCATGGATGTTTATGTAGGTGCATTGTGTGATAGGACTGGTGTGATGTATACACTGAGGATGTACCATATGGTCCTGGACAGAGCACAGTACACGCACCTATATATAAAGCTGGCATCCGGATCTTGCTTCGTATTTCAATTATGAAAAATTGTTGAACTGGGATTTATATAGAATAAATTCATCAATGGTTTTGTGACATTTGTATGTGTTAAATGCTTTTCACCAAATTTTAAAAGTTGAATTTGCCCTTTTTTTTTAGCCTCAAAAATGCTAATATGGAAAAGAGAAGGATTCATAACCGTAGTCTGCTGCCAAGTTGTGCATTTATTATTTTTATCCATATGCCGTTACACTCCCATCGCGGATAACTTTCATTGGTCTTTGAAACTCAATATAACTAGAATATTGTGATGCCAAAATCTGCATATACTGCTGTGTTCCATAATGTGATGTTGGTGATGTGTTGATTTGAATAAATCTGTCAAGTTGAAATGCCAGTTCTTGCGATGAGTCAGGAACACAACAGGCAGAGCAGTGCTTACAATTGATAGGAAGCAAGCAAAATTGACTGTCCATCATTTAAGATGGATATTTAACAGAAAATACAAATTTCTCAAGGATCAGCATGTTTACTGAACAATTTCGTTAGTCACAAAAGGGATTTGTATATAGGGCTTGCTATGCTTCCGAATTGCTGAATAAAATATGTTTAAAACATTTTGATCATTTTGTAGTGGGTACCTATTATATTGTGGAACTGCCGTTTGGCTTTTCCAGTTTATGAAAGGTTTGCAGAACAAAAAGAAAAGCCAGTGACTAGTGCCACAAATGTTGTCAACAGCCACTGAACAATGGTACCAAAATTTCCTGAATTTCACAGCATTATCAATATAAAATCTTTGTGGTTTTATCCGATCCACAAAGTTAAATTACCTCAAAAGTTTCAGGTGTCATTGACTTGATATTTAGACTTTAAAAAAAACTGCAAACCTAAACAATGCAAGTTTGTCAATTTATATAGGAATGTGAACGTTTATTTTATATGTGCACAACTAGAGTGATTTACAGCCGATTTTTGTGTGTCAAAAATTCCTTGCACAGAATGATGGTACAAGTGAAGAACAGTTTGATGTCAATTGAATGCTGTTTATTGCAACCAGGTGGCACCACCTCAATGTTGCTCTTGTAAGTCAGAAAATAGAACAGGAGAAAATGATGATAGTTGTTTCCTTGTTTTAATTTGTATCACAAATATTAGAACAGAATATTGGAATTTGACCTACATCTATTGGGATGTGTGCAGGAGCAGTATTTACCATCAATCACACCACGCCCTTGAAAAATTAAACTATCTACCGTGGCTGAGAAAAAAAGGCAATGGAGAGAATGAGCATGGAAATATAGCTCATTAATGAAAACGGAGGCTATTTAAAATGCACAGCACTGAATTATGATAAGAGTGTTAGATTCATGTTCATTGCAAAAAGACCTATTCAAGTAGCAGCGTGCCTGTAGTTACTTATACAGTAAAACCTCTCTAACCGAACACCTCCGTATACCGAACATCTCTCTATACTGAACACCTTTTCTTGGTCCCAAATATATACTTCCAATGTAAGCAAACCTCTTTGTACTGAACGCCTCACTATACTGAACACTTTTTTCTGGTCCCAAGGGTGTTCGGTATAGGGAGGTTTGACTGTATTGTTAAAAGTCCAGGTCAACAGCTTTCTTCATGATGCTTTGGGCACATTGAGCATAGTGAGGAAAGCTGTTGACTTGGGCCAAAGTTGGGCACGTGCACTGAAAGGATAAAACAGGTTTTACATGCAACAGACTTTAAGAATCAGACAGTCAACATGTCACTCTACGTCTCATTTCAAGAATGTTAAGATTTTCATGAAGGTTGCCTCAGATAGGCTAAATCACCAATAAATCAGTCATTTGATAAAATCATTTAAAGTTAGACTTCAGTGGGAGACTTGAGGGTTCGTGTCACAGTGATCCTTCTTGTTTCAGCATAATTTATATGTGAGCTTATGATTAGGTTTCTGCTTTGGTTTATCAAACCTTTCCCCCTTAAACTGGCCAAAACCGGTTGGTGGTCAAATGTCGTCTGCTTCAGTGTTTTCAACAAATTTCAAGAGTAATGAAAAACAGTTTGACTGAGAATTGTAGATGAGACCCATCAAGATTACATGCCCCTCTAAGTGCCCAACCCATGCCAAGGAAAGCTGTCTACTCAATCTTAATTCAAGGAGGAAAGTGGTAAATATAAACGATATATGTACACAATTTGATTAATGCCATATTTTTTTACACCAGTCATCACTATTTTCTTGGTTTGAGTAAAATTTAAATTAAGTTGAGGTTGTTTTTTGGAACTACATATAGAGCATCTTGCTGGCATTACAAACAAATTTCAGATGAGATTCCAGTTGGTTGGTACATGTATCCAGTAAGCAGAAGATTTCACTTGTCTTCTACCTCGTTGACAAAAAGTCAGAAGCTTGTGTTTTTGTGGTCTGGTCTGAAAAGATACACATCCAGAAAACAGTGACTGGATTGAGTGCATAGCACATTAGCTGTAGGACTAACATGGGTAATTACATTCCTGTAAAAGGGACAGATCTATCTCCACACATGTATATGTGAAGTTGATCATGTATTTTGAAATCCATATTCTTGTGTCTCCAATTGATAAAAGAGCATTGTGAGAATTCAGTAATTATGCCCCCCTCCTACCGGAGACATATAGGAATCGCTTTTTTCGTCCGTGTGGACGTACTCCCTCATAGGTACTTGTGCAAATTGTGACTTGTGGGGTGGCAGATGGATTTTTTTTACTTTAAAGCATTTGCAGGCCTCAAAGTTGGAAAACAAAATGGCTGACTCTTCGTGACATGAAATGCTCCCCAGATGGCACTGATGCTGTCCAGTGTAGAAACTTCACACACACACACACGTGCATCTTGGCATAAAGGTGTGTCATGTAACCAAAGTAGGTCACTATGTCAAGTTTCTAGGTCACAGTGACATATCGTTATAAAATCATCATAAAATCGTGTCTGGGGTACAATCCTTTTACTACTTAACTAAGTTCAATGAAACTTCACACACACACATATATCTTGACCTAAAGTTGTGCCATGAAACAAAAGCAGGTCACTAGCTAGGTCAAGTATCTGGGCCACAGTGATAGCCTATTTTTATTGACTCAGCCATTTCATAACGAGACTTGTGATCAACTATGTTATAAATGAGGCGAGGGGGGGACATGGATGCACCACTCTCTGATTGCATTTTAATTGATATCTTTAATGCTTGTGGTTTCATTAATAGTTCAGTTTCAAACATCTTTTTACTTATGGTAGATGAAGTTTCTTATGTTGTGACCTGTTGTATTACTATAAAAGTGCATGTACTTAAATATTTTCATGGTTATACATTCTCATGGTTTTTTTTTTTTTTTTTTTTTTTTTTCATTTCAAGCATTTTATTCAAGTTTTGATTTCAGCATTTTGGACATAGATCATACTTTTTAAAACCTATATTAAAATACTATTCTAAAATAGAAACATTGTCAAATTAGGTCAACTGACAATATTAACAGTGGCTATGCTAAAATCAGTGTATGACACCCTTGTTCCTAACAATTTACTAAAAATCAGTTTTTAACATCTTTGATGCTAATAATTATACTAAGAATCAGCTTATGACATTCACAATGCTACTAATTATTCTAAGAATCAGTCAGGACATCTCTGATGCTAATAATTCTTTTACGGTTCAGTTTATGGCATCTTGATCTTGAAAGATTTAGTTTATGATGTTGTGATTGCTATAATGACTGTTACGGAATTTAGTTGCAGATTCAGTGTTATACTAACAGTAGCGTGTCATTTGTACTGTGTACCATATGAAGTTCTGAATAAGATGCAAAACTGTGTAATTTGGTCACTTAATGTAAGGAAATAAATCTTTTTGTAATTAAAGTGAAAATGACTACAACATTGTGTTGCATTTGTCTCTCACAGCAGGCTTGGTTGGAGTTCATGGGTATAGACAGAAACCTGTCTTCACTGATTGAGATCACTGGATGGTGGTTTCGGGTGGTCCCTGTCTTGAGAGATCACTCTAATGAAAGACCACCTCAGAACAGGGACCACTGTATTTCCATTTCTGCTTAACTGACTACATACTATGGTGGTACCTGTGTTGAGAAACAACCCATCTTGAAAAACTACCTAGTCAACATATATTACTTTGAACTTTTCTTTTTTTTCTTTTTTTTTTTTCTTTACCTAATAGGAGAGACCATAAATAATTTTGGTCATCCCAAAGGGCGGTGTTTGGAAACAGGCCTCATTTTTTTGTGGGAATTCTACTTGTATCTTCAAATCCCTTGAAAAAAACCGGTTCATTTATTGTCTCGCCAGCATAAGCTGTTGGCGAGACTAAGCAGTCACTTTCGTGACGTCCCTTCATCCGCTGTCTGTCCGTCCGTCCGTCCGTCATAAAAAACTTCGGAGTGGCTTGAATTACGCTGGCGAGACATTCATGCCCCCGGGCATGACTCTGGTTTATTTATTTATTTGTTTATTTATTCCATGTCTGGGTCAACAGGAAATGCCCCAATAGTGGACCCAGCAAATTGTATACAAATACATATTACTTCTGTTCAAATACCAAGAATTGTATATGGCACATGCTAACTCTTGCAGTACCAACTGCCGCTAAAGTTGAACCACGTAAAACAAACAGCTCTAAATTGTAATGAAGGTGCCTGCAGGCATGCTCCTTTCAAAAAAGACCTTTCATTCAAGTAGAAACATGACTGGAGTTACATAGAATATAACAAATCAGGTCACAACAGCTTTCCTCTGCATGCTTTGGGTACAGTGCACTCAAAGCATGCTGAGGAAAGGTGTTGACTCAATCCAAAACATGGCACTGAAATAGTTAAGTCAGGTTCTTGTGTTGCTTACAGAGTTAAAAACTGCAACCAGTCACCAGACAATTAGAAAAATACCAGACTAGTAGTTACATAGAATATAAAACCCTACGTTTATGGAAAGCATGAAAGTAAATAAGATGGTTTGCATGGCCATGTATATTATGTTAATTTTTTTTTATTGTAGCTCACCTCTCCATGTTTAATATTTCCAGTCTAATTGAACACATATAGTGTTAAGCCAAGAAAAAAACTGCAAACACCCTCCTTTAAATTGAAACTAACTCTCAACTTTCTAGCTCCTATCCAGGACTATTGGAACAATACTGTAGTTCTTCTAATTTTAGAATGTCTGTTTTAATGCACCAGCTGATCCCAGGGAGCAGGCACCCCAAGCCTTTCCTTATTTGGAAAGTCTGTTCCTTTCGAAAAGGGATCTTTTTGAAATCACGTCATATCGATCGAGATACGAATTCTATTGCACATAAAAAATGTTGTAACCCCAGCGGCTGAAAGTGGCACATATATATATATAAACAGGCTAACACAGTTTTTTCGACAGTCCCTGATGAGATCCCGTGGAATAGACACTAGTCTGACAGTTTACCAAGCCTCCTAACCAACACGGCTACTTGCCTTTGTCGTTTAGCTCATTATCTTAAATGTTTGATGAAGGTGAATAGGACCTGATATTTCTTAGTCCTTCAAGCAAAACCTAGATCGTCTCTCTGACAGTTGGATCTACATACATGAGCAAAAGTTCAAATGCAAGATGTGCATGGGTTTTTAGTGCTAATTGCTCTTTGCCCAAATTCCATGGTGATTCTTGCTGGAATCATTGGCTAGAGGTTACCACTGGTCTAGAGGGATTACCTGATAGTCCTATCTGATTGTTCAAGAGAACTAAAGTGATTCTTTTATTACTACTACCCTCTTGTAACTTGAGCGTTCTTGGGGCAAACGTTTTGTGAGATGTACTCCGTAATGAACATGCCATAATCAGCTGCGAGAACAGTATTGTTTGCTAAGTTTTCAGTGATAAATCAAGATGTCCCCACATACATGTAGGTCAATTTATGGTATAGTGTCCTCCCACTAGTAACACCATCCCTACTGCCATATGGCTACATTAGACAGGTAAGGGCAATGTTAGGGGTGGGGTGGGGTAGAACAGAAATGGACAGGTCCTGCATGAAAGCACTGTCTGTTCGCCACGTAAAGAGGTGGCCTTTATGGGGGGAGAGGGATACATAAAAAAAAAAAAAGTATAGACCCATATCTTTTACATGGATTGCGAAGCAGGCCAAGCCTATATTAATCACTCTCCATGGCACAGATCGTGGCGTATACTTCCTACCTACAGGGATACATGTATATCAATTTCACTGGTCCAGGGTATCAACTGACACTCATAGATAAGTCTTAAGCCAATCAGGGCAGGTTATTGGCTTTGGGTGGAATGCCTGTTTTTAATCAAGCGTTTGTTGGATGTACCTCGCAACAAACAAATGCTGAGTTACCACAAACCAAAGGAGAAGGTGGAAGTGCAGGATGTCAAGTAATGACAGGACATTGTAAAGCACAGTGTACAAGTGTAAATAGGTTATTTAAAAAAAAGGCTGACAGTATTTTGAGCATTAAGGAAGCTAAAAGCTAACAATGTATTATTGTGTCATAATAACTGATTTAACAATTGCAAGATAAAATAAGTGCATTTGGGAAATTGTATTATCATAAAACACAATGAATTAATGCATGGTCTTTCTGACAAAGATTGTATTCGCAAGGATTGCAGTGAAACATGGTTGGGTGGGTTTTGGAGTACTCAGTAGATAGAATTATTTACATGTGAGTAAGGACATCATACCAGACATTTTCAAAATTTATGATCATAATAAATTTACTATGAACTCTTTGGCTGAGGATACCTGTCCTAGAGCCATTTTGCAGTGTGGGTCTGATGCCACACTGACTTGAGACTTCAAAGAGTGCCCATCTTTCCTGTCTAATTAGCATTATGTAATCCTCTGCGTAACTACCAGTTGGCTGATCGCAATTGAAAAAAAATTAAGTTCTTCGTGTTCATGGTGACAATAAGCTGTATCATATCAACATGCTAATCATCAAAAGCAGCCTAGGAAAAGGTATTTATGCATGTTTGTTCTCTCGGGACCTGCGCACAAAGTGGGTGCAGGAAGGTGTTTTGATAATATAATGAGAAAAAGTGACAATAAAGCAGACACAGTGTATATTCAGGGATTGAAGTGCACTTCAGGTGATCTCTTTGCTATTTTCAAATGGGGGTGAAGATGCAGGGTTGTCTGTTGCACAAGCCTTCACCTCAGGATGCCAACTTGTAATGCAGTAATATTTTCCGTCGTGTTTTGATAAGCCAAAGTTTCCAGTTTGAAAAATCTGTGCATGGACAGTTCAGAGGACATTGTTTGTGGCGTCTGTTTTGGTGTAAAATACATATGTACCTTCTATAAGGACCACCTTTCTATCCGTTTCTGAAGTACAGTGTCGCCAAAAAGTCTTGCAATGTCCCCTCTGGTGGCCCCCTGCATTTTGTCCTCCTGGGGTACATATTGTACAAGGGACTCCTGCAGGGAACACTGTCAGGAAGTTTGATGTTAGTTACTCAGTGCACTTCTTGTCTACCTTTTTGTGGCCCTTTATTGGCCCTAAACTGGTTATGGTGTCAGAATTATAAGTTTTATTACACGTTGAAAAGTGGTACCTGCAAGTGGCTCCACTGGTGACCCCCCAGAGTTTTGGAAGAAGACTTTCTGCTGGCACTGCAGAAATTAAGAGCACAAGAAAAGCATATGTAAATAACTCGAATTTCTTTGGCATTAAAATGGACAAACATTTGAATTGGAAAAGTAACATAGCTTCAGCATTGCCTTAAAGCTACCAAGGACTATTGGTATCATGAATAACTTAAAATATATATCCCTTAATGTATTCTAACATTTCACATTTCATTGGTGCTATCCCATTTAACTCATTCCATACTATGGTCACAGGCCTTGGTCAGTGGTTCTGGCACTGCCTGGCAAGTCATGCTGCAGCTGCCTTTGTGGCAGCTGCAGCATGACTTGCCAGACAGTGCCAGAACCACTGACTAAAGACCATAGGCATCTTGGTACTTGAACGAAAGCTCTTTTCATGAAGAATTTAAATATGCAATTGTCGTCTTAAATCTAGGTAAATGTACATAAGAATCAGGGACTAGTATGGAATGAGTTAGACTATGGTGTTTCTTGTAACATTATAAAAGGACCAGAATTTCTCTGCTCCAAGACAATTCTAAGAACAGTAAATCTTAGCCATTTTATTGTGCATACACTGACTGATTGTAAAAAATCTGATACTTTTCAGAGTAAGCGATATTTTGTCCATCAACAGCTGAAGTTTTATTGTAAAAGTTGCTGGCAATCTGCTGTCAAAACATTTCACAAATTTGCATAATAAAACCTGCTTATCAAACTTGAAATTTTTACATGAGAAACAAGTTACATTGGAAATTGTCTTCAGCAACCTCCCATGGAACCTGGCAAAAGTATACCATTGTATGGATGATTCCTTAATTCCCTCCATGCCAACTTTGACCCAAGTCAAACTACTTGAAACCAACTTCTCTGAATTATAATAAGGGGGCTAAATTCAGATTCCTTGTAAAAATACCTTTCATTCAAATACCAGCATGCCTGCAGTTACATAATGGTCCAGGTCAACAGCTTTTAGGTGATCCTGTAAGATGGGGTTTTTGTCTGCCTATGAGCCCACCTCTTCTGAGGGACCACCTGTGTTAAAGGACCAGTCACAACATACCCCATTAGTCAGAAAGGACCATTTTTCACAGGTCCTGTGGGTGGTCCCTTAAGCCAGGTTCCACTGTATACACAAATTGTTAGAACAAGCAAGAAGTGTATGGACTCCTTGGTGCAAGAAACTCTGTCAGAGAGTAAATTGGAAAACTGTAAATAACACCCTAAAAACAGAAAAGACTCAAAGTCCTTACTCACAGTAAAACGGGCTTCTCATCTTTTGCTAAAATGTTCATAATTAATAAAGATGTAAACTTTAGAATACCTGTGTTAGTAGGGAACAATAATTTTGTACTTTTTTATTTCCTCCAATGTGTTGTGACAATGATGTCTAAACAAGGGGCATTATCAAACTTATCTAATTCAAGACAGTAAATATATTTAGAATCATTGCTTGCAGAGTGGATGTAATTGGTTTTCAGTCTATGACATTTAGCTCCATAACATACCATTTCATTAACTCTTTGCCCCCTTAAACTGGCCAAAACCGGTTGGTGCTCAAATATTGTATTCTTCAGCATTTTCAACTGATTTCAAAAGTAATGAAAAGCAATTCGACTGAGAATTGTAGATGAGACCTATGAAGATAACATGCTCTAGGTCAACTGCTTTCCTTGACAAGAATTGAAGATGCCCAACGCATGTCAAGGAAAGCTACTGACTCAGTCTTAATTCAAGGAGGAAAAGGGTTACTATTCCTAAGTGGCTCCACTTACTGGCCTTTATGGTCTTAATTGGATTCCCCTCACTATTTATGCACATGCACATCGGCCTAAATCCCAAGTTTGCACCAGAATGACCCCACAAAACACTGGCTATATATCCAACTGTCATTTCTGTATTGTTTCTTTTCCTTGTGTGGCACATGACCTAAGCCAATTATCCTTATATGGTAAATGGCGCAGAAGCATTCCAGAGCATGAACTGGAACTATATCGTTGATTGTAGAATTATCATCTGCGTGTGTCTTTTATTGAGCATTACTGCATCAGGAGATTTTGTTTATTTTATACTTCACTTTGGGATGAGTACAACCATTGCCTTGTTAAACTGGATACAGTTTCACAGCTGAGACTCACAAGTTCCATTTTAGGGATACATTGCTCTGACTTTGGTGTCTTGACATATCACTTAAATGAAATGTGAGAGTTTCATCTGTGAAGCTCTGTCCTGTTTCTGAACAGGAATTCTCATTACACTTGATCATGGCCAAATAAAAGAATCTTTGAGTCTTGAAGCCACATGCAACATTCGAAACCTCCTTTTCAGGTAAATTGACTCTGTTTCTCTGTTAACACTTACATCGCAAAATTTGGACTGAGGCAGCAGCTTTTCTCAACACGCTTTGGGCGCAATGTGCCCAAAGTATGCCGAGGGAAGCCTGTGGACACCGTCCAAATTTGGGAGAGAAAGAGTTAAGCAAAGAGGGAATACAGTAACAGTGCCCTGTGTGTATTCATTTATAGTTGTAAGGTTTTTCTCGTGGGAAAATACCCATGTGCTGCTTCACTTTTTTGATGAATATCCTGTATACTGCTGCTTCCTGTGCTTAACCTGTAAAACAGTGACACATTCACTCAGATCATTCCAATCTTAGAAACAGAGCCAGAGTAAAAAATATTACATACACTGTGTACTTGGGTAGAAATTGTTATCCGGTAGTAACAACAGGTAGTAACGACAGCATCTGATGCCGCTAATCAAATTCAGAAATCTGATTTTTTCATATCGTATGGGACGATTTTCATGGTTTTATCCCAAGGGGGGGACCCATTATGCTTTTGGGTTGCCTGTGTATCTGTCTCTCCATTTAGTTCATTATTCTGTCCATTCACCATTTCTTTATGAACATGGTATCTCAAAACTTCCTGGTCACCTAAAACTCAATTTTAAATTACCTCATTTGTGCTGTGATACAATCTCCTGACTGGATTAAATTTTGGTGACCAGGTCCACATTTTCCAAGGTCACAGGAGCCATGTATATGCAAAGGTGCACCCATCAATCAATGCTTTGCATAGAAGCTAGGTATACATTACTGACACAGACCATGCACAAACATGTATGTGCTTTTCAGGGTGTCTGAGAGTGCACATTGGAAAATCCAGCCAGCCAGCAAAAATAGAGTTAACCCTTTTTTTTTTTGTAAAAAACCTTGAAACTGGCTCTTAATTCAAATATTTGGTATGTCCAATTTATATCATGTCCATTTGGATACAATATAAATTGTTTTCTGGGGCACTTTCAAGGAAAAAGACCATCAAGCCAAACCCTGCATTGAGATGCTGTTCCTTTAGGTGTGATGGGAAGGGTGGCATGTCCTGTCAGGACTCCCCTGTGAATCCTCTAGTGAGAATGACACCCTAAAATTGGCCCTATAGGAAGATGATATTCTATGGAATGAAACCTTTCCTGACATTTTCCAAAGGGTATCATTATGTACCCTCATGTATGGATGAAAAAAAATAAATAATAATTTTGACACCCTCAATCTCTCCTGACTGGGTGATCAAATTCTTTATTTAGTTTCAAAGGACAGACCACTCTGTTGTGAATCAATTTACATCTATAGATTTATTTAATTATGGTACTTGTTGATGTTTTGGTAATTTCTTAATCTTGGCCTTCTCCTGTATTTTACCTTTTTCTTATTGTTGGGTTGAAATTTATGAATATTGGTACTGTTTTTCTGAAATGCACGCTTATTTGCACAGTTGGGAGGCAACACTTGTGCCCCCTAATGCTAAATTGTCCATTACTCTCTTGTGTTGGAGGTGCATGTTGGTATTTTCTATAAACCTGTTTCTAACCTTGATATCTATAAATTTGTCAATTACCAGTCATATATCACCTCTTTTGTGACACGACAAGTAAATTTTGATGTAATTTGTGACACGTTTATATATGCAAACTTATTGTTCTTTGTTTCGGGAAGTGATTATTTTTGTGGTTTTCTACCTCTAGCACTAGAGAGTTACTGGAATATTTGGCACTAGGGGGCCTATGTGTGAGGAGATTACAAAAGAACTATGCTAATAATTTTATGGCTTCTGTTTTTATAGGTGCATTGTCAGAACATACAGCTAGATGAGGAATCATATCATAAATGGCTTCTTAAAAAAAGCCACATAGTCTTGTGCCATTAGTTATGCATTAATTTATACTGATGAAACCTTGGAGTTCGTGAGGCACATGTCTTCATGCACCTTCAAGTCTTGAATTTAATGTGTTGGGAATGAGGCAGTTTTCTTATTATGGGAGCTCAAAAGTTCACCCAACATGAAGCCTTGAGAAGTTAATCTACTGCTGATGGTAAGCAAGGTGAACTGAATTTAATTGACACCAATTTTGGATAGCCACGTGAATATTAACTTTTCCCCTCATTTTTAGTTTTTAACATGTAAGTGTAAAGTAATCCCAAATACTGTGTTTAATTTAATTCATAGATGATACAGGTGTGTGCAAACCATGGTGAGTGGGCATCTGGGCCCACAGAATGCAAGAGTCTCTTTTCTTGGCCCATATTCCCAAAAGAGCTATGGTTTGTATTTATCTCACGTTTTACAGCAAAATGAATACACAATACTGATTTCAAACTGGTGTTTATTCATGTTGACAAACAGACTGCCCAGTAATGCATTGTATTGAAAGTAGTGATGGGGCATTATGGTTGTGTCAGTACGTGTTACAATGGGACACCTGGAAAAGATGTTTTTAGCGATAAAGTGGTCCCTGTCAAAGGAGGAAATCCACTGTTGCTGACAACATAGCTAATTTGCATGTGGGCGATTTGACCCATGGAAGCGGATGAGATTGGTGTTGGTAGAGGTGTAAACATGAGGTAAAGTGATTTACAGCTCCCCCCAGGTTGTTATAGTTACCTCTCGACCATCTTCCCCTCAAACTGTTGTGAATGGCTTCATGTCCTTTCTTTGGATGAAGGAAAGACATGATAACCTGTAAGTAGGATCAGTTGCTATATTTAGCTTAGTTGTAGAAAGTTCCGTAAGGAAGTTAACCAAGGTTGAGTTTAAAGGTAAAATTAGATGGGAGAGTCAAAGTATGTGAATACACATATTTTAATGACAGTGTCTTCCGGCCACTTTTCCAGGTGCATTCCAGTCACAGCGTTCAGCACCAGCAAAGTTCGATGAAAAGAACCTTGTGGAGTCGAGACATCATCCATCCGTTGACTTAGAAATACTGACCGCCACTACTAGCCTTGGACATGTATCTTCGTCTCCAAGCAGACAATATGGGCAACTTTTGAACCCCTTGTCAGTGGGAGGCACCCTTAAGTCTGGGCATGGCCAGAGATCCAAAACTTTTGTATGTTCATATTGTAAATTAGAGTTTCTGTATAGAAGCCTTTTGGAGCGACATCTGAGGACTCATACAGGAGTAAAACCATTTGTTTGTGGCATATGCAACAAAGGGTTCACACAACAGACAAACCTGAAGCGACATATGATGGTGCATAATTAAGATTCTTCTCAGTGTCAGCTGAATGGTACGTTGAATGTATTCAGACATGTACAAATCTGTCAGAGACATTCTCGCTTTAATAGATTGCCAAAATTGTTTTTGTCAGAATATTTAGACCGTCACAGGATGTGTGTGCAACATAAAGATACTGTGTGTTGTAGGGCAGTATGTTCATTCTATAGAAGGTGAACTCTAAGAATTAATGTTTGAAGACAGGAAATATATAAGTGCACAAATATTTTCTTTACCTTGCCTGTACATAGTAGTTGGAGACTAGCCAAGTAGAGTCAATGGCTAATTTCAAATCAGATTTCAAAGCAGTAGTACCAATAGGTGTCATTTGTGCTCAGACCACCTTGAAATGGTGAAAAGTTTCCTGGCCCTTATGAAAACAGATCCCAGTTTTCATTGTGTTTGGAACAAAAGTGGAAACAGTGACTGTACAATGTCTTTGGCATAGATGTTTTCAAGCATTTTGATTTTGATTGCACATATAGCTCAAACATGAATCAAGTGAAAATGTCTAGATCTAGAGCATGTATAAAGTATGTAAAAGTATATACTGCCGTTCATTGTAGATTAAGTTCTGCCACATTAGAATAGGCAACAGGCCTTGTTTTTTTTCTGATCATTTTTTTTCTGACTTGGTATACTATGGAGAATAAAACAGTAAAGAGTTCTATTGGTTTAATATAAGGTGTTATGACTTTAAACCTTTGTAGCAAATATGATATCATAATAACTTTTACCTTCTAAGGTAAGTTGATACACCTGCTAATTTCTAAGAGCTATTGGTTCTGACTGTTTTTTCTGTCTCAATATCTACTTATATATGTATATAGACACATATATACATACATACAGTGGAATCTCTAATTAAGACCACCAACTTGCAGAGCCTTTTTGTTTGTCCTTAATCAAATTATATCCCCCATTAAGACTGCGCCCCAATTAAGACCCACATTTTTTAGTCCCTCAGGTGGTCTTAATAGGGAGATTCTACTATCTCTCTCTCTCTCTCTCTCTCTATATATATATATATATATATATGTATATATATATATATATATATATATATATATATATATATATATATATATATATATATATATATATATATATATATATGCATACATACAGTATATCATGTTGAAGGAAGCTCACATGGTATTACTGTGGTACCTGCTACTCAAGACCACCACTACTGCCAAAGAAAGATGGTCAGATACAGCAGATGGTCTTAATATACAGGATAATAGTAAAAAATGTTACCAAGAGCAGTCTCAAAGAGACATAGTTTCCACAGGAGGTATTCCCTAAAGAGGGTGGATTTCCATGTTTAGTACAAAAACAGTTTGTAGAAACATTATACATGTGTACAATTCTGAGGAGTACCAATCAAAGACACTATCTACATGATGTGTCAAATCGTTGGTATGCTGACATAGTATGTTTATGATGGTGAAAATTTGAAGATGTTGAAGAAGAACACTTTTACATGTGCAACTTTTCAAACTGTTACAGGACTGGAGAAGATGGGTTCCACAGGGTCAAATGAAGATCAGACACTCAACATCGCCCAACATTCAGAATTGCTCGAGCGTCAAAAAGGGGGAATATTTGCACATTTCCACATGAGAGAAGGACACCTTCAAATGGGCAATCTTAAGGGTGCACAGCAAGGCCTTTCAGGATTTTCAAAGTCACCTGCTGGGCATAGAAACAGATTCCTGCCTAGAATTCACCATCCCAAAAACCTTGTTTGCCCTCATTGCATGAAGTGCTTTCAGCATCCCAGCAAGCTACAGCGTCACATTAGAATTCATACTGGGGAAAAGCCACATGTGTGTTCAAGATGTGGCAAGGCATTCTCACTTGACTTCAACCTTAGGCGTCACATGAGGCTTACACATGGATTGATGTCTCCAGAACACATGTGAAGAGATTCTGCAGCCAGGACAAATGTACGATCCTTGCCATGGACTTAAGTGTAGTTACGCCTATTAAAGGGAAATGCCATGCCCTGTAAAAGTCAAATCTTACAAGATTCCTTAGCAAATAAAAGTAACATCCTCTCAGTAGACAAGCTTATGCTCAATAGACGGCAAGAGTAGTCTTGTGGCATCAGTGTCCTATTGGTTGAATTTGGTAAACTCTTTGTACAGAGAAACATTTTTTTTTGAAAATTATTTTGGTCTTAAAAAGGACATCCAATGTGGATTCCCCATGGTGAATAGAGAAGCTATTACTGCCATGTGCATTTTAATGGTTGCGTAATGTGCTTGTTAGAAATGTAGTAATGAAAGCTATTAAATAGCTACCTACTAAATCCTTCTCACAAGCATTAAGCCCTGTTATGGAAGTAAATTATTTGTGTCCACAATCATGTATCCAATATTCCCCTTTTGAGCAGGTTACGTTTTTAAAGTCTTAAGTTATCAAATTTTGTATTTAGGTAAAGTAGGGTAACTGAAATCAGTTATCGGAGACAAATCAAAAGCAAAATCTAAAGGTGGGCTCACAAGATGTTTGATATGAAAGATACAGTGAAACCTCATTATAACGACATTCAGATATCTGACATATTCATTATAGTGACATAAGTCTTGAATGGCAAAAGTTCATTTTCTTTGTTATTTTGATTCATTTTACTGAGATATTCAGTTATCTGACATGTTTCTAAGGGGACAAATGGTGTCATTTTAATGAGTTTTCACTGTACAACCTTAAACTTTTTAATCAGAAGTTTATTTGGCAGATGAAAAGGCACATGAGGCAAAGCATCTTTCTTTTATTAGCTGTGAGTTGGATGATTTTAATCTGTGATCCTCACATTCTTTAAATATCTTGCGACATTGGATATATTAAATAATTTTATGCAAGACAAAAAAATATATTTGTTTTTGCAAACAAAATGCTAATGCATGAAGCAGTCATGTTCAAATGTTACTGTTCCAGCTTAACTTTTAAAGAATTTCCTTTATTTCATCTCTAATTAACATCTTTTTTTAATACAAAGAGTGACTAAACTTTTTGTATTGACTTGTATATGGTACATTTAAGCCTGTCCCCATTAAAACAACCACAAATGGCTGTGGTCAAATGTCAATGCCTTTTTTTTTTATTAATTTCAATAGAAATAAAAAAGAATTGTTGTGAGAATTGTAGATGTATTATGAAAAGATGTCCTAGGTAGACAGCTTCAGCAGGGCTGGGTTTGGCACTTCGCACACAACCCACACCAAGGGAAACTATTCACAACCTTAAAATGATGAACTCATTCTTAATTTAGGAGGAAATGGGACAGACATGAGACAAAATACAAAGTAAAGGAGAAAAAGCATTGTGACAGCACCACGTATAAATGCAGGTTAACCTAATGTTTATTAAAGAACTAAGCTTGGTTCATAAAATATTTTGAAAATTAGAAAAGTGTCCAAAAGATACACATGCCCCCACCTGTCATTGCCCCCATGAGCATTGGAAAGAATATGGCATGTAACTGGTGTAAGACCTCAAATACTTTTTGAGATACATGTGACACAAATATGACAAGTCTAACTTCGAGTCAACATTTTTCCTAAGTTAATTAATGAATAATTAACACAAGATAATTAATCCAAGAGAGAAACAGAACCCAGGAGCACACCTTCATATATTGATAGATGTTTCCACAAAGTTGCATGGTTGAAGCTTAAATGCATTTTGTGATACATGCAACACAAATATGACAAGTCTAGCGTCCAATCAACATTTTCCGTAAGTTAATGAATGATTAATTAAGACTATATAATCAACCCAAGAGACACACAAACCCCAGGTGCATGCTTTCATATATTGATAGATGTTTCCACAAAGTTGCATGGTTGAAGCTCAAGTGCATTTTGTGATATATGCAACACAAATGTGACAAGTCTAGCGTCCAATCAACATTTTCCGTAAGTTAATGAATGATTAATTAAGACTATATAATCAACCCAAGAGACACACAAACCCCAGGTGCATGCTTTCATATATTGATAGATGTTTCCACAAAGTTTGATGGTTGTACCTCAAATGCTTTTGGAGATATGCACCACAAAAATGTGACAATTTTAATGTCGGATGGACCAACAGACGGATGGATGGACAGACAGATGGACAAGGGCAAATCTATGCCCACTTGGTGGGGGCTTAAAAACCAGTTTACCATTTTACTTGGTGTGTTTCTTAATGTTATCATGAATTGGAAGCATATTTTTCTGGATAAGTCTGTTGTACTTTAAGAGGACTGTGGCAGGGATGGTTAATAACTTATATTAGATATGGCATTGCCACCACTTCGTATGCTTCTCTATGACTGTGCCATTAATTGAAAATAATAATGAGTCAAATACAGAAACTGACCCATGTGTAATTTAATACATTATTATGGTTAATGCCAGTACAATTTTCCAGGTCTCAAAAACCTCAGCTGAGTATGTCAAAAACATTGCTGAACTTTTGAACAAAACAACCCCCCCCAAAAAATAATGGTACAAATTTTGTCATTTATGCCACCTGTCACGTTTGTGTAGAAATAAAGATTTTTTTTTTCAAAAGCAAGAAGATTGAATTAAACTACAGTTTACCTTTATAAGTTGACACCTGTCTGAAGTTGTGGTTGTAATATATTAGTTCATATAGGTATCACTAGTAACTTGTTTCGGCGTTAGTGGGTGCGTTTCGGCGTTTCAGGGTGGTTCCCGGCGTTACACAGCGTTTGCCGGCGTGAGACAGCGTTTGCCGGCGTGAGACGGCGTTTGCCGACGTTACAAACGCCGGCAAACGCTAAAATCCAATTAAGCCTTTTGGGGCTCGGCGTTTGCCGGCGTTAGTTGGCGTTTGCCAGCGTTTGACACCCTTTCAACGCCGGCAAACGCTGTGAAATGCCGACTAACGCTGGCTACCGCTGGCGAACACTCAGTTGTCCTTTCAACAAGCAAACTCAATGGGATACATGTAAAATTTGAATTCAGTTGAACTGGGATTAGAAGGATCCATGGAAATTTGTGTCCTGTACTTTTACTTATCATTAATATACTATTATTTTTTATACTCATGGGCAATACAACATTATTATCTTTAATATTATGATGATGATTTATCCATTGAGGTGTATGTGTATTGAATGACTTTGGTCATGATCACCGATATATATATATATATATATATATATATATATATATATATATATATATATATATATATATTTTGGTCACCCCAATCTTGGTTGCAAAGTAAAGACAAACAAACAACCCTGTTTTCAATTTTTATTTAAACACAGCAAACCATTTTTATTGTTTGTACCGCACAAGTCAGCAATACATAGCTTTGTGCTGGCATAGATGTGAATCCCTGTGAATATAATACATGGAATTTATTATTAAATTCCATGTATTATATTGAAGTCAGTAATGTATAGCTTTGGGCTAGCATACCTGTCAAGTCTTCCCCCATAAGGTGGGAATCTCCCACTTTTTCACCCCAATTTTTTTTATTTACGAGCAAAATTTTGCAAATTTGGCAGAATCTCCTGCATAAAAATTTAGTATTTTTTATTATATTCTAAAATACAAATCTCCCATATGGATTTTTAAAATTTACAAAAATCTTCCTATTTGAGGTGTGGAATGTTGACAGGTATGGGCTAGCATAGATTCCGGGTGAATATAATACATGGGATTTAATAATAAATTCCATGTATTATATTCACAGGGATTCACATCTATGCTAGCACAAAGCTATGCATTCCTGACTTGTGCGGTACAAACAATAAAAAATTGCTGTGCTCTGTTTAAATAAAATTGAAAACAGGGTTGTTTGTTTGTCTTTGCTTTGCAACCAAGATCGGAGTGACCAAAATATATATATATATATCAGTGATCATGAGCAAAGTCATTCATACACATACACCTCAATGGATAAATCATCATCATAATATTAAAGATAATTATGTTGTATTGCCCATGAGTATAAAAAATAAAAGTACATTAATGATTAGTATAAGTACAAGACACAAATTTCCATGAATCCTTCTAATCCCGGTTCAACTGAATTCAAATTTTACATGTATCCCATTGAGTTTGCTTGTTGACAGGACTACAGAGCGTTTGCCAGCGGTAGCCGGCGTTAGTCGGTGTTTCACAGCGTTTGCCGGCGTTGAAAGGGTGTCAAACACTGGCAAACGCCGACTAACGCTGGCAAATGCCGACTAACGCCGGCAAACGCCGAGCCCCAAAAGGCTTAATTGGATTTTGGCGTTTGCCAGCGTTAGTCGGCGTTTGGCGGTGTTTGTAACGCCGGCAAACGCCGTCTCACGCCGGCAAACGCTGTGTAACGCCGGGAACCACCATAAAATGCCGAAATGCACCCACTAACGCCGAAACAAGTTACTAGTGCATTATGCAATGAGAAGTCAGATTGAGTGTGTTGTGTTGCTGCAAAAGTGGCATTTCGGATGTTTTGGATGGTAATTTTAAAGTCCATACTTACCAATATATATAATGTATCATGGCTGTGGTTTCTGACCACTCTTTCCTAAATTGGCTCTACTCTTTATAAGCATGGGTGATACAGGTGGTGAAACCTAATAGAACACCCATATTGTGCATACCTCATATTGATAGTTTAGTGCTCTGAAGAACTACAGCTTGATAGTCCCTGGATGGGACTCTCAGGACAGCTTTTTATTTTGTGATCACTGATTGATTTTATTCTTTTATATACACATTTTGCAAATCGGATAGCCAGATCACAACATAGAAGGTAGTTGTCTTATTTGAAAAAAAAAAAAATGCAGTGATAATTGTCTTAAAAGAAGATCCTTGGGATGATGTAGTATCTGTCAAGACAGTTTATCTTTCATATGATGCATAATGGCATGAAGCAGAGTACCTTGAAAAATGGCCATGCCCAGACTTGTAGTCCTTTATTGGATTGGTCTGTCAGGTCAGGGCCACTGGATTCACAATGAACAATCATGCCAGAGACTTTTCTATGCAGCTATTGAATGTAAAACACTGCTTCAAGTATAAGATGGGTTTAACATGCTTGTGTAGCAGCCAATGAGGTATTGGAGAGCAGAGACCTTACAGAATTGGGTCACATTTCTAGATAAACATTTTCTATAGTATATTTAGATTCGTAAACACATTTTGTTTCAACAGTTGTAATTATATGTAGATATATTTACAGACCAAGTACATAATTTGGTTAAAAAGGTCAATGGACAGCACTAGATATTGAACACACAGGGAGAACATTTCTTTAACATATACTACTGTTGTTGCAAATTTTCCTGGGCAGATTTTTTATTTGATTTTTCTGAAGTATTCATTAACATATATCAATCAATTATGATTGAATGTTTTGGATTTTCTGGTCTTGTGTGAAACATTGCTTTATATTGCTGAAATAACATCAAACTTTGTAGAACTATTGTGCTAAACAATCACTAATTTTTTTTCATCCAGCTTTCACTAAGATTTGTGAATAGTAGTCTTTTATTAACAACAATTTATAGTCAATAGTTATATATAATTACTTGTAGCATTACAGTTTGTTCTGTCAATCATATATTTCTTTAGTTTTCCATTGGAAAGCTTGGAAGGATGTCAAGAGTAGAATAAAAGCTTGAGAATAAAAAGGTGCTGTTTATGTGTTGTTTTTCAATGATGTCATTACTCCACTCCCACAGTTGTTAACACTGTTTTGTGGGTGGATTTGAACTGCATAACAAATAAATCTCTGCATCAGAGATGATGTTATGCATTTAACATATTCTAATTTATGGCCACTGCAACTTGTTAAATGTACAAATAGAACTATTGATAATTAGAGTACCATATATAATTGGGGTAAGGGTAGTAGTCATAAATTTGGTGCATCCAGTTGCAAGAGATCTGTGTGTATAAATATTTTAATAGTACAGAAAAACATCCTCCATATTCATAAATTCAAACCCAACAATGACAGCAAAGGGATTCCATATTTGCCAGAGCATCAACTTTTATTGTCCAATACAAATATGAAGAAACAAATTTCACTCCTGACTTGAGACAGTCAGTTACCCATAAAAGGCAACTGGTGGTTTTAAACCGGTCCTTTCAACCTTTGAAATATTCTTCATTAACTGCAGACACTAGTGTTTTCAAAATGTATAGGCCTAACCACCCAAAACACAAATTTTATTACTTCTGCCTGAAATAAAAAGAGATCTTGTCGGCCTATCACTTTTTAGTTGCCCCAGCTTGTCAGTCAGCTAAGTTTACAGCAAAAGAGTAAAGTAGGCCTACATCGTTTTTGTGATATTTATGAATCTGGCTCGAACATTATAAACACACTCTACCTCCACTATAACTATGAGTCGGAGAACAAAGCCCACAGCACAACGTAGCCAATGAAGTATTTGTCAAATAGTACAGAAAAACATGATCCATATTCATAAATTCCAAACCCAACAATGACAGAAAAGAGATTCCAGATTTGCCAAAGCATCAACTTTTATCTTGCAATACAAATGTGAAGAAACAAATTTCACTCCTGACTTGAGACAGGCAGTTACCCATAGAAGGCAACTGGTGGTTTTAAGCCATTACATAATATTTCCATAATATTGTGATAAAGCCGTTATCAGTGATTTTTTTTCATTGCCTGCCAATCCATGTGCAACTGAAGTATGACATTTGATGCACTGCTAAAATCACTCACTTTGGACTAGTTATATTGATACTTGAATGAAAGCTTATTTACTGATCATTTGGATATGCAATTTTCATTGTCAAATATATATGAAAATTAGGCTGTATGAAATGAGTTGAGTTGCCACTTCACCAAAACCAAAACCTTTTTACTTGGCTATAGAGGTCTTACAAATGCATCACAGGCAACAAGTTCAGTGAAAGTATCCAGGTATCCTCTGTTTCAAACCTTTTAGTATAGGGGGCAATATAAGACATATGAAGAAAATTTGCCCTGATTCAGGCAAATTAGATCAAAGCAACCCAACATATTTTGTATGCTGATTTAAAAATTACTGTTTATGTTTTTCTTAATATTATTCAATCCATGAACCTAAATAAGTAATGGGTGTCACAAAAATGCTTTTGATTTATTGTGGGTTTTTTTTAAACAATATGATCCATTGCCTCCAAGTATGATTATAATTTTCCTATCAAATGGTCTGTTTGAGAGTTTGATCTTTGAACTATTTAAATCTCATGTAAATGCAATTTGGATATACGTGGGTAAAACAATATTCAATTTTAACAATTTAAATTTTCCAGTCTTCAAAATCAAAGATGCCAAAATATGTTAATTTTACCTTTTAACGTCTTGCAAATAAAACCCAAAATCAAACAGAGAAAACTCCACTTGAGTTCTGAGCTGTATGTCTGCATTTAATCCATTTAATTTGTGAAACCAGTGAAAATTAAACAGGATTTGCAAAAACTGTACTGGGCTTCTAAATTTGACAGAAGCCATCGTTTCTAAGAAATCTATTTGCCGTACTTTGATTTCATTAGTGTTGTTTTGCAGACGGGGATACATGAAGATAGAAAAGATAACACATCTATTAGCTTACTTAATTGTTTGTTTCAATGAAAAGAACTCATCTGAGAATAAAAGTGTGCCTGCTTTTATGAGAAAGTGGCATTAACTGTAAAATTCTCTCTCTTAAAAAAGAAATATTTAATTTATATGGATGAAGTCATTCTCTTTATCATTTTAAACCACAGTTAACCCCAATCCCAAATAAGATGAAAACGTTTGCCTGCATTTATCGATATTTTAGAATTGCAAGGTACTATACGTCAGTACCACAGGTTTTGGCCTAAGTATGACCACATAGTAGCTCCATTGAGGGGGCATGCACATAGTATGCATATCATTTGAAGAAATGAAAGTTTTTTGACACCTTCACACTTCCTTTGCTATTATTTCAGGGGTTTAATCTCAGTCAGTTTTCTTCAAAATATATCCAGAGCTAGGGACTAGGAAACCTTTCTTTGCATCTTCACTGCTTGTTTGGGATTTGGTAGGATCCTATGTGTATGGATGATGACAACAGAAATGGCAGAAGATATTCTTATGGGACAATGTGCTTTAGGGATCCATAGGACATGACTTCATATATGATTTAGTATATCAATTGAAGGGTTTGGTGCAAAGACCTGATAACTCGAGTTATAGAACTTTGCCTGAAATTAGGCGCATTGCCTTGTGCATGGTAGGATCTTCCTGCTGTGTAGATCTTGGAGGTTTCTGAGTAAAATTGTAGATAATTTTCAGTGCAAGCTCATGTTAACTCAATATACCCATCAAGACAAAAGAGTGCAATACCATGTCGTTTATACCTAACATATTTTACCACAACATACTATTTCCCTCAAAATAACTTAGTGCAAACTTATGTTACCTTGACATACAAAATCAGTCCGTTGTGCTTAAAACATGCATATACACTTGCCCAATTCTTGCACAACTAAAGTTCTATGACTAGTATGAGGATTTGTTTGTTTGCTGCATCATACATGGGCCCGATATATGTTATCAGAGTGCAAAAAAGAGGTAACTGTGCATATAATGTTTGAGGTTGCTGCAATGTGCTAGAAATGGTGTCTAGTTATGGTGCAATAATATGATAATTACTACTTTTTTTATATGTCATTTGGGATGTTTTCATGGTCAATCTTCGTGGAAAACTTAAGACTTACTTATAAACTTTGGATTAAGAGTGAAGAAAAAGGGAATTTGATGCAAAAAATACAAAAAAACACAGTCATCATTTTCAGCACTTTAAAACCCCATTTTCTTAATTTCACAAAGGTGGGACTTAACAGGTCTTTGCACCAAGCCCTTCAATTAGCTGTGTGTCAGTTTTGGCCAAACTATGCACGGGAGTACATTTGAGGCATGGAATCCCATCTGACTGAAGGGAGGGTGGGATGCAAGCCTTGAATTTGCTTTAGGGCACAGTTTGGCCACTAAGAACACAAACACACATCATTGAATACCATTTTAAAATAATTTATCAACATTTAAATTATTGTATGTTTACTTTTGAAAGCAAAAGGCATGTTTGCCATCATTTTAGACATTCACAAATTCAAATTTCAGAAAGCTGATACCACAACCCAGTACATTGTGAGCAGATTGCATCTGAGCTTATTAATTGCATGCTACAACATGAAAATAAACCAATGCAATACTGTCAATCTGAGTTCTGCAAGTGTAGATTTTTTGAAAAACTATTATTCAGTAGTATTTATGGTGCCAGTGTCTGGCTGTGACAAACTTGCTTCAGGTAGCTAAGTAGAGAGTTAACTTACTATGATATTTAAGCTGTATTCCAGAGCTCAAAGCTCACATCCATGTGATATTTTTTAATATAATGAAATCGTAACCTTTCTGCAAAAAAGAAAGTTTTGATGTTCTTAAGCCCTGTGAATAGTAGGAACATGTTGACAAGTGGTAATAGGCAAATTGTATAGCTGTATTTGTAAGGTATTCTTGACAGACTTGTTGGCAAACAGTTTACAAAAAGCGCCTCATAATAGGATGGTATTGTTTAGTGGCAAACAAAACATTTTTGTTGTAAATTTGGACTTTAGTTTAGACATGTCTCTACAGATTATATACAAAAAGATTAAAGGTAGTAATAAATGTGACAAAAATGGGAGTGTAATTGGTACAATAATTTTGAGTTCTGTTTGTAAACAATTCATTTTTCTCAAATATCTTATTTTTAGAAATATTACATCAGCTAATATTTTATATACTTAAGGTGTGTGACCTCTGTGTGTGTATCCTCGTCTGTTCTATGTATTTTCCTAAGGAGGTCATGAAAAATAAAGTTTAAGATAAATGACAGGTCAAGTAGTGACAGTAAAAGTTTTATCAGGTGACAGGCTAAATATATGTTTACAGTGATACAAAGCACACATTTTTGAAAAGCGTTGAAAATATGGTTCCTGGTATCAGTTGCAGCATTTACTAGTACACAGCAATCATGTACATGCATAAATGTGATTAACATTATTGGAAACAAATTTAAATTCAGATTCGCTTCATCCAATTAATTTTACACCAGATATTTGGACAACTCATAAGAAAATTTTAAAGTAAAAATGTGGGAAACTCAAGAATTAAACTCTCGTATTTTACTTTCGTTTTTAATTGTGACATGAAAGAGTTTGAAGTTCACATGGTGATACATCTAGGACACATTATCTTTGGCTGCAGTGGTAAATGGTACACAATTTGGAAACTAAGACACACTTTCACACATTGGAGCATAACCTTGACTTTGCTATGAAGTTGAAGTCATTAAATTAAAAATTAATTACCTCAATATTTGTGTTGTATCATGATGATCAACTTCATAATTGTGTAAACATTGCAACCAACTGACAGTAGGAAGTGAAGCTTGTTAGATTTGCTTGAAAGAATTTTTCTGTGGCTCTTTATGATTTCAAACTCTCTTAGCCAATATTCTGAATGTTCACACTACTGTGGTGAAGGTCTTGCACGCTGCATACAGTATGCTAGCAACTAATGACCAGAAAGGAGCTCATCTTGATGTGGATCGGTTATTCCCATGAGACCTTTTAGTCCCCTTTTGTACTAATAATTATTCTGATTGAAACTATATTGCACATATACTAAGATGCCTCTACAACACAGCCTAGGTGAGAAAGTACTTTTCTCTTTTGGATTATAACAAGACCTTCAGCCAGCATCCTGCTGGGAGTTCCTAGTCTTGTCTGATAATTACATTAAACACACAGCGAATAGCACATTAAAGTCTGCATCTATACCCTGGGTTTGTCTTCAGGTGCAGGTGAAGAATTACTACTGTTTATAAGGGACTGAGACCATCATGTGGATGATGATATTCAGATTGAGGGGCACCGATACCGCTGTGGGAGTGGCAGCATGACTTTGTAGGCCATAGCAAATCAGCAATTTTAACCTAGGCATGTTCAGGTTTAAACAAAACTATATTTGTGAAGAATATGAGTTTGAAAATCTTAAATTTAGGTGAGTATTACGGAAAGCTAGGGATGGTACCAAATGAGTAAAAAATCATGCATGGGATACTAACATGTTATGTTGTAATATCTTGTTGATCACCATCCCACAGGGGTCCACATGTTACTCTGTCCCCCAAATTACTGTTTGACATTGGGGTCCACGTTATACGTAGAACCCTTCATGGTTACCATGGTCACAAGCAATTTTCATTTTCATAAAGGTTTGCAGGTCACAATAGTTATTTGAGCCAATGATAAACTACAAACAAGCGATAATATGTTCCAAGAATGTGACATCAGACATACTTCATAACGTTTATTGCATTTTAGTTCGAAAATATAATTATTATGTAATTTAGGGGAATTTTATTAAAAACAGCTTGTGGGTTAACCCATTGTCACACTGAAATTTATTATTTCATACCAGTATAAAACAAAGGTATCGGTATTCATGTTTTGATCTTTAATAATCATTTTGGTATATGATTCTTACAATTGTTGGGATCAAAAAATAAATAGGGCTTCAATATTTAGTATTTCACATAAAGATAATAAAAATTACCAGACATAGGCTGCAAACCTATCGAAAAAGCCTAACTTGAAAGTGTTGTAAGATGTTTGCCTTATGTGCAAGTTACAAATATTTAAGGCTCAAAGTGCTGCATGATATACCAGAGACAACATATGGTCATAATTATCAATAAAACTTTTTTTATTTGTTTAAAAGGGCATTGGTTCTTCAATGTTTATATCTGATCTTGGGAACTTTTCCAGATCATTACCATGGTTATACAAGTGGGAGACAAACGTGGACAGCTGGACCTGATTACCTTGGTTACCAGAGTGAAAAACAAATGTGGACGAGTGGTTCCTATGGTTACAAAACACAACCAAAAGGGGTAATCTTCACAAGCTCAGCATTGAATAAATCGGCTGTGTCGCATCCTGGTACATCTGTAAATAGCATGAGATTTGGATTCAAACAGACCACTAGGAAGTATGCATGTTCACAGTGTGAAAAGTCCTTTAGTCAGATGAGTGATCTCAAGAGACATTCTCGAGTCCATACAGGAGAAAAGCCATATGTCTGTAAAGAATGTGGCCATGCCTTCTCACAACATCCCAATCTGACACGACATGCACGCATCCATGCAGCTTCCAAGTCTCAAGCATCTGGTAGCCAGTCTACTGAACAACAATGATACATGATGGCTTATTCCAAGTTTTCTCTACGACAAGACTGCTTGTATTCGAGGGGAAATAGTTAATCTGGCATTATTGATCACTGTTACAATGTACATTTAACAAGAACAATTACTGCACATTTATTTCCAAAATGGATATTCCTGCTCAGAATACAATCTGCGGGAAAAGACAAGTGGCATAAGGTATGATAAAAGAAACAAGTGATGGATGAATATAGCTCAGACTATGACTTTTTGAAGACCAATGATTAGGATACACTTAATTTACCTATTTTGCCTGTTCCAGCAAAGCTTACGACAATATCTCCACAAAAAGTGGGTATTGTGTGTTTGTGCACATATCAGATCAGCTATAAAGTATGACTTCCTATGGCTATTTGTCATGTTGTAGCCTCAAATCCAAAATGAGTTCAAGTGATGTGGCAGAATCCAACAATGGAGGAGTGATATAAAGCATAATCTTATCCAATGTATAGATAAAGTAACTGATTGATAAGTCTGAATATAAATACAGAAGTTCACATTTAATATATTATTTTGGTTTTTTCGGCAATCAAAAGACGACTTACCTCTAGAATTAGAGATTTCCGATTTTTCGAAAAATGTACTATATTGTAACAAGGAATAAAGGTATATGACTGTGTCTCAATGCTGCAGACATACACAAATGGTTTTAATAAGCTTTATAAGCTTATTAAAGTTGTGTGCTATCTGATGATTAAAGTATTTTGGCATATTATTTTTCAGTCCTTGCTTATAAGAGATAATAAATTATCTGCAAGACTGATCTGTGATAAACATTCTGTCCTGTGTGCATACATGGATCTGTCCGTTCTTAATACATCGCTTTCTCAATATGTCCACAACTGTTACACCCGAGAACATTATTTTTTTTTGGGGGGGGGATGGTCTTTTGTAAGAGCTAGGTTGGATGATTATTGGTTAAGTCTTTTCTATGGTCGCAGGGAAACTGTTGATGATGATGATACCATAGGGGTGCCTGTAGCCCATGGCATCTTGTTGCTTTCTGTTTTTCATTTTTTTGTTAGAGGTTGGTGGCTGAGATTGGGATGGATGAGTAATGTGCCAAACCCGTATCAATGAAAGCAAATAACGGAGCAGCGCTTCCTCTGTCACTCGTCAATGTTGCCAAATGAATAAGCAAAAGTGTAACAAAATTGTTTTTTGTACACAAAATTTTGCTACAAAATTGAAATTTCCAGAGGAAGCCCTGCTGCGGACATGTTATGGTGTTTAGTTGTATACATTTCTTATTCAAATAGTACAGAAAAACATCCTCCATATTCATAAATTCCAAACCCAACAATGACAGCAAAGAGATTCCAGACTTGCCAAAGTATCAACATTTATCTTCCAATACGAATGTGAAGAAACAAATTTCACTCCTGACTTGAGACAGGCAGTCACCCATAAAAGGCAACTGGTGGTTTTAAACCGGTCGTCTCAACCTTAGAAATGTTCATCATTAACTGCAGACACTAGTTCTTTTCCAAAATGTGAAGGCCTAACCACCCAAACCACAAATATCATTACCTCTGCCAAAAATAAAGAGCCCTGTTAGGCCTATTACCTTTTAGTTCTCCCAACTTGTCAGTCGGCTAAGTTTAAAGTAAAAGAGTAAAGTAGGCCTACATCGTTTCTGTGATATTTATGAATCTGGAACATTAGAAACACACTATACCTCCAGTATGACTATGAGTCCGAGAACAAATCCCACTGTACAACATAGCCAATGAAGTATTTTTCAAATAGTTCAGAAAAAAATGATCCATATTCATAAATTCCAAACCCAACAATGACAGCACAGAGATTCCAGACTTGCCAAAGTATCAACATTTATCTTCCAATACGAATGTGAAGAAACAAATTTCACTCCTGACTTGAGACAGGCAGTCACCCATAAAAGGCAGCTGGCGGTTTTAAACCGGTCCTCTTAACCTTAGAAATATTCATCATTAACTGCAGACACTAGTTTTTTTCCAAAATGTATTTAGGCCTAACCACCTGAAACACAAATATCATTACTTCTGCCAAAAATAAAAAGAGCCCTGTTAGGCCTATCACCTTTTATTTCTCCCGACTGGTCAGTCAGCTTAGTTTACAGCAAAAGAGTAAAGTAGGTCTACATCGTTTTTGTGATATTTATGAATCTGGAACATTAGAAACACACTCTACCTCCAGTATGACTTTGAGTCCGAGAACAAGTCCCACAGTACAACATAGCCAATGAAGTATTTTTCAAATAGTTCAGAAAAAAATGATCCATATTCATAAATTCCAAACCCAACAATAACAGCAAAGAGATTCCAGACTTATCAACAATGTATTCTATTCATGTAAAAAAGAGTTCATTAAAGCAACTGTGAGTTGTACAGCCTGATATCTCTGTGCACTTTAATGGGACAATGTTCTTAACTGATTTGAATGGTCAATAGAAACCAAGACCATCTGGTGTGGTACCCATTTGTTGCCAGCTACAAATCACATGTTGATTTCTCAATAACTCTCACACAGAAGGCTTTTATTTCATTCGTGAATGTTCAACATGTGGACCTCTACCAAGTTTTCAAAGGAGATTGAAAGTATCATCTTTTTTAATTTTTGCATTTTCACACAAAGTTATTAAGAGAGTGTCCAAATTGGCTAGGCTTACATGTTCAAAAGTTAGCCTAAATCTTTTTAGCCCTTTTTTCTGATCACGTGTTTTTTTAAAAAAAGTAATCAGGTGGCTTTGTTAATTTTCCCCTGTGAATCAGGGCCTGCAATATTTTTTTTAAAGAATTTGTGTTTTTTTCACACCCATGTGGGTAACTCCCTTTGTCTTCATCAATGTAGCTGTATGATAGCAACTGACTGCCATTAGCCTAGCAACAGTTTGGGAGAATTTGGCAGGGTAACCTATATTCTCCATGGCTGCAGGGACCAAAAAAATGATGTCATCACCTGATTTTATACTTCCATATATTTATCTAAAGATTGAAGCAGATGTGTCAATATAATACTGATCAGGCAACGATATGCATATACAGCATACATGTAGATTACCAGATTTTCTGTCAGTAAATCTCCAACAGCATGTTAACAAAATGTTGAGGTGGCAGTACACTTTCACCAAGTAATTGGCCAGTGCAGCTGAAGCTGCCAGAACTTGGACAACGAACCCCAGCTTCTCTCATTGGCCTGTCCTTGACAAACGGAACTGGTGTGTAATGCAAGAAGTTCCCATGGACTGATGGCTCCAATAAGTTCCCATGTACCGGTGGCCCCATCTGTTGGTGAAATAGGCTATTAGTATAATATGTGTCATTCCTTAGGCCTAATAGTTCTCCTGTTGTGTGTTTTAGGAAATGTAGATTAATGGCCAATATTCCAAATTTACCAGAGTTGTGATGCTATTAAGCATATATCTATAATGTTCCTGAGATGATGCACGTTTTCTAGTCTTGCCTCCTTGGCTTGGGCGGGGCGGGTGGGGTGGGGTGGGGTTTGCCCTTGTCTCTCTGTCTGTCCCTTTGTCTATCCTGCATTCATACTTTCAAAGCTATTTCACCTAAAAAGGGTACTGTCCGTCGCATGGGTCATGTCCGACATGAAACTTGTGTTGTACATATCTTCAAAACTATCTGACCTACAGTTGTAAAATATACGGCATATTACTCCATATATGAAGATGTGCACCTGGGGGTTTGTTTGTTTGTGTCTGTGTGTCAATGATCTTGACTGGAATAGCACCAATCAGCCAAGTGCTAAAGAGAACCTCTGTGAATACGTCTAGTATGTGGCTTGTTATCCTTGTCTTCGAGAGAGGTCTCCGGGTGGTTGCCCCCAGGATGAGACTCAGTTGATGACGTCACATCCAGCTGACTGCTTGGCCAGTGCACAGCTGTGCAACATGGCAACCTAGTTCGGGGGAACAACAAACCTTAAATAACAAAGGAGTATATAGCCCAAATAATTACTGTCTGCAAGAAAGTCATCAAATTTTGTAGGTACTTTAAATAGACAATAATTATCATATTTTGCTAAGCTTTATCAGAATTCACCAACCAAAAATGTATTTTATAGAACATAAATAGGCAGCCACAGTGGAAATTGACCCAGGGTGAGAGCAGCTGTTCCCCCAGGGAGCTGCCATGATCGATGCCAGCTCCCTGGTTCGCCAGACCTAGCTTAGCAAATGTGTTGCGTAGGACATATCACACCTCTTCTCATGCTAAGAGCAGTGCATTGTGGAGGTAGGCTTTACTCAATTGTCCATCCCACGTCCAGTCCCCTTTTTTAATGATTAGACAGTGAATTACAGACAGTCAACGCCAGGTAAAATGCCCCACCACTAATTGTAGGCAACATTCGCTGGTCTCACCAGCACTTCTGTTGACGTGGTCAGACAGCTGAAGCTAAATTGATGTCCCGGCCCTCAGGCTTATAAAATGTCAATGTTGCCTGATGTAACACTATTTGAACCTCACAAGTACACTTACGTCAGTGTACATTGCAATTCTCAATCAGTATAAAGGACCCACATAATCTTAATTATCCTGACCCTGTCATCTCACCAATTATGTATGTCAGAAATGATTATCCTTGCTATCTGCATGTACATTTATTTTTAAAAGATAAAAAAAAATAGGTCAAATGATGGCTGAATGCCACTTTACAAGAATAATTTCGTCAAGCATTGAGTTAACTTTATGTTTTTGGCGCACTGGTCTTTTCGCCAGAACAGGCGTTTTATTTTGTTTTGAAAAGCTTAATTCCAACTGTGTGTATATAGCTCATTAATGGAATAAATCTAGAAATATTGAGTCACCAGAGGACCACTAGTCAAGAGAAACACCAACCCATCTGATTGGTAAACATGTCAAAATGACCTTTATTTGGAAATGACGCCCTCCATGCAGTGATTCAAAGCTCCTACACTTATCCCATTAATGGCCGTTTCCTGCATGTTTATCTTTGGGAATTTAATTATGTATGCCTGTAAAAGGATATGTGCTCAAATGCTCTTCCTAGCTCTGGATTTACTGGATATCAGTGATTAAGGATATTTCTGAGCAGCTGTATTTTTCATTGGTTTTGGATCAATAGGCAAGGTATGGATTAACATGTTCAAAAGTTTCAAGGCACTCAAGCAGAGCAGTATGCTATTGACTGGAAATGCAGGATGAATTTTACTTTTAGCAATGCAATAACATAGTTATTAAATGATGTTTGTCATTTTTCTCAAGCACACAGTATGCTTGATATGGAGGGTGGTGCACACACATAATTTTGTTGTGAAATGACTGAATAACCTATAACAATCTTTGTATTGGAAATAACTGGAATAAGAGTCTACTTATTTTTAGAGATTGACAAATCTTACTGGTACATTTCTACATGAAATTAAAACCAAATTTGATGCCGGATTTTCATCAACTTGATCGTCCCATACACGTGGCTATTTTAAAAAATGTCCACGGTTATCTTTCATGCGGTGGATACTACAAAGGAGTACTTGAATGAATTCTTTCAAAATATAACAAAATGTTGCACAAGTCTTATCTTGAGAATTTCAAATGCCAACTAGAGCAGAAATAACACCTTTGCTTCATTCACGTGTGGACATTTATGCTATTAGGCCAATTTGACATCTCAGCTGGGCATGTCCAGTGAAGCTTGGCACTGGTTGGGAGAGAGGTCATTAGGAGCGAGGAGTGACCTTTCGCCTCTCAACTTGTTAAGTTACCTTGATAACCAAAATGAAACTTCTCTTTTTTTTAATCATCTGTAAGTGCTAATTTCAGTAAAAAAAATTAATAAATAAACAGTATAGGCTATTGATAACAAACAAAAGGAAACCACTAAATAAACCAGGTTTCCATTCATTTCAGACCTTTCCCTCATTTCACATTTGACCTCTGCACATTTCTATGTTCAGTAGGAGAAACTTATCCTAATGACATACGGCCCATGCAGACAGAGGCTGGGCTTCACTTGGCATGTTTCGCTCAGATGTTTACCTGGCTTATTAATATAGGAAAAGCCCTTTTGCCGATTAGGGGCTGTGGCGCATCTGATGCACAATCAAGATGCAGTGTTTTGTCATATTCTGATCATTATAAGCCTCATTACCTTAAATGTTTATTAATGTTAGTAGGATCCCACAAGGACTTGTATTTTGCGTAAAATACATGGTATGTGTATTACAGGGATATATCCCACTGGGATAGTTTTTTACGGGGTAATACATGAAAGGCTGGATTTATATTGTTATGGGCATAATAATTCTCACTCATTTATATATATCCAATAGGCTCAGAGTGTGCCAAAGAAAGACATGGACTGGAGCAAAATATTCTTAATTCTTTTACTGCCAACTGCAATTTGAGTCGAACTGCTCCGAATTATTTAAGGGTGCTAGATTCATTATGCTCCTTGTAAAAAACCTTACATTCAAGTGCCAGCATGTGTGCAGTTATGTAGAATATAGTAGTCCAGGTCAACAACTTTCCTCGGCGCACTTTAGGCGCATTTAGCAGCTGACTCAGTCCAGTCCAAAATGTAGGACTGAAAGAGGTACTGACGAAAAAAAGCAATGACAGTCATGACAAGCGGTGTTTGATACTAGCTTTTAATGGGGAAAAGTTGCTTGCAGCCATTAGTTTCCTCATGGTTAAACACTCGGTGAGCCCCAGAAAAATTATATTCCATACTTAAGATTTCTCTGAGAGTGAGAACATTAATATAAAAAAATACTGCTGTAATAGGAGACATTAAAATTTAACTGCGATCCTGCTCACTTCCTGTGTTGCCGGGGCAATAGACTGATGCTTCCACCATGATCAGGACAGATTTGTATTATATACTACATAAACATCCATAAATAACATTTCAACCAAAAGAGAGCCCATTTCTAATTATTTTAGGCATCCTTTATGTTTCAAATATATGTTAATACATTTTCTTACGATTATTGTATGTTTGTGTTGTTCATTTTGTTGAGAAAGTACCTTTGACCATGCTAAATACATGGATCTGCCCTGATGCAGGTGGCCCCCTCTTTTGCTCAATAGGTGTTAGAGTAGGACCGCATTTAGATATGAATACATCCTATTGGAGCAGTACAACTGATGTTATGGCCAAATTTGCGATGTGGGTTCATCAGTTATCTTGAAGTGTGAGGCCTAGATTGGATGAATGTAGAATGAAAGATCCCATCTGTACATGTTACACATTTAATCATAAACAACGTATTGGAGAGATAATGTGAGAGCCAGTGATTTGTGGGTGGAACTTTAAGACATTAACCCTTTCGGCCGTTTGAGAACTAAAACTGCCTCGTATCAAATGTCATCTGCTTTAATGATTTTTTTCATTAACTTTGGTGTTACTGCCAAAAATTTGAATGAAAATTATAGATTCATATCAAAATAGCAAGATCAAGGTCAAGAGATCCTAAGGGCGGTCTTCATTCAAGGGGAAGGGTTAAAAGAACTCACGCACAAATAATGTTTTCATGAAGTACTTCTTTTCTTTAATGTTCATGAATAGTTTATTTGTGACCAAACAAGGCTCTAAGTGTTATACTGCACATTATGTGACTAAAAATATTGTCAAATGTGCTACTCTCAGAAAATTTTCATTTTTATGGGACTTGTGTGTAATTTTGGGCTATTCGATCGGCAAGTCAACCTTTTAAAGGATATTCACCAAAATGTTGGCTCTTTGTCGGGGAAAGTTGGCTGTTACAGGTGACGTTAAGAGCAGCAAACACTGGTACGAACTGTCGTCTCTAACAGGACTGCCCCAGCTCTACACAAAACATTGATGAAAGCAATTGCAACAAGATACTATTAAATCCGTCCATGGTGTCATTCGTGTGCAATTCTATTAAAAGCCCTTCAGTATGTTAGAATGTGATGATATTGAATTACCTTGACCAAATTACAATTCTCTTTTAAGACACTTAACTGTCTTTTAATGCCAAAGGTACCTGTACTTTGAGACCACTTTCTGCATTAGACAACTTTTGGCTGACTTATGAAGTTATCCTAAATATCAGTTACCTTTGTACCACCAGAAGATAAAGCGATGTACTCGATGCATGTGTATTTTTTCGTAATGTTTCTTAAGCAAGGTTCTAAGTTTCAATTCTAAGCATGACTTACTAGACACTGTTAGGACCTAAAGGGCAGTATTTGAAGATTATTTGCATAATTTCGTTTATTTGCATAACAACAAAGCCCTCTGAAGCTTTCTTTAGGAAACGTTATACAAACGAATACCATTAATTCCAAATTGCCACTTGTGAGCATGTTCTGATAACGCACACTTCCATGAAGTGGATAAAGAAATACCTGAAACAGCATTTTGTTTTGGTTTGGCCATATCTTTTATTGGTCGACATTATACATACTATACCCATATGACTATGGTGTTTTATTGCAGGCGCAGTAAATATTAGACCATTGAAGGTCTTCAGCATACCTCAACGGGATGTTGCTGCAGAACGTAGGCTTCGCTCATACACCCCGCGCACAAGACGGCCTGTACAGCTCTGCCCGTATGTAAGTACATGTACTCCATGAAGAAAGGCTACTGTATCGTTCGTCTTGAATATCAATGGAGAATGTCACGTGTGTCACATAAAAAGTGAAATACCGGATTAACCACTTGAAATGTATGGAAATTCCGACATCGCACAAAGTTAAACTTAAGTACTGTAAAAGCCAAATCTGAGTTTTTTCATATGTGAGATTTTCTTAATTTGGGTAGAAAGTTAAGTCATCTATCCTGTTGCTAAGGAGTGAGGCTGGACCCCAGCCACTAAGAATATGGAACATGTAAAATTAAATATCGTTGAACAATTACATTAATTATTTGTACATTCTGATTAAAGTAATGTAATGGAAAATACCATCAAATACATATTAAGAGGTAATCAACTGAATAAAGATTTCACGTGATGGTTTTAGGAAGAATAGGGCGTATACAGTCTTATCACGAGTACTTCGAATGCTAATTATGGTGCAGATAATATCTTTGTTTTCTTTCCTTGTGTTTGCTTTGTTAAATTGTTAGATGATGAGAGCCATAATTCCTGGGTATTGTCTCATGTAGTTACTGTAACACATAGAGAACACAGATAAAATGAATTCCTCAGTTGGACTTAGGCCATTTTGTGTTTCAGTCATGTAGCTGTTTATCAATGACATGAGAGTCCCACAGGGAATTAGTTGTTTTGCTTTTCTTTTTTTTTTTAATGGAACACACAATCCTTGTTCTGTATTTTAAGAGGAGGTCAACTACCACGACGTATATACTTAGGAATGCTCTTTGGTGAATATGGACATGCAAATATAATTCAAACTAGTGTTCCCATGGCAGCAATTATGCTCATACTTTTGCAGTTTGAACACATTTGTAATGGAGTATGTCACTTTCAAAATCTGGACTTTGCATGCATTTATATGAAAACATTGTATTTCCTGGTGCTGAAACAGAAAGCTGGTTGATTTTCTTCGACTATAGCCTAACTACCTTATTTTGTGCTTCAATAGGAAAACTAAAAATGCAAAGTGACCCGACAGGTTAACTAAAATGTGACACCCCTTGCAATAACAAATGTGATGGTATAGAAGTAAAGAAATGTATATGCTTTTTGAAATGATGAACATATGCTCTTTCGCATACATATGGTCACCGGTATAAATGATATTTGTTTATTTGTGGGAGGGGGCAGTGACAATCCCTCGTCCCCCTTCCCTACGTGCAAATCCAATCTCTTTTGTGTTTGGAATCATAGGGAGGATGTTGGTAACGACATGCTTAGCCTTCACCGTATGAATTTAGCCAAGATGCTTTTAGTTCACTAGAGGGCACCACTGATCAAGACGCTTCTACATAGGGCGTGTCAATTTCCCTTTCCGTCTTCATCAGTTCATGCCCAGAAGTGGTGCGTGTAAGCGCCGCAAGGGCATTGTCCTTTCAGGGAAAACAATTACCTCGTGATACAAAGGACACATTTTCTGCGACCTGAGCAACATTTTGTTCATAGGAAATGCACTTTTTGGATATAAAAACTTTGAGCCAATGAAAACCATTTATTTTGTCCTAACCAGAATCATACTCCTGTGTGGTTTTAATGCGTTGACTTCTCAGAAAACAATTCTTAGCCTCACCTTTAACATAACAGTTATTACAATGTGGGCTCACCGGTGCGGAGAGTTGTTTGTCAAGTTTGCCACTTAGATGTGACAGTGTAGCAAAACAGGCTAGCATTTTGCTTAATTTACGACATAGCAACAAGTGAAGAACCGGCTTCACCCTGCTGTATCTGATTGGTAAGGAAAATGTGAGGTGGTCCCTCTTGGCAAGTGATGTCCTCTAGTGCCAAGCAATCCTATTGTGTCCTTAATAACGAATTTATCACTTTTTTGGTTTTTTTGGGCCAGATTGACACGCAGCATGGGGCAATCATGCCAACAGGCTACCAGTTGCTGGTGCCAGGAGCCACAATAGCAGTCCCCTGCAGTTGGCTTGCAGAGCTGATCCAAAGCGCCAAACCCAAAAGTAGAAAGCACCAGCCAGTGGCTGTGGAGAACAGTATGTTGATCAAAAAGTTGATCGAAGGCTTTTTTGATGTCCAGGACTTGTGCCATAAAGGTGGAACCTTGGAGAGTGAGAGGCACCCTGTCATTGGACCCGTCTTCAGAGCGCTTCGATGTGAGTTGATTTTTTATCATATGATCTAACTTATTTCATGCTGGTCCAGAATTTTGCACAAGTGCCTAGATTTGAGATAAGGAGCATAAATTTAAAACCATTCTAAAAAGAGCTTTCAGTCAACTGCGAACGTGCTTATTTCAGAAAGGTTGATGGTTTTGTTTTGCCTGGCAAGTCATGCTGAAGCAGTGACAGAGCATCTTGCCAGCTATGGAATACCACTAGCCAGACGTTTACTGCTGTTGGAGGCAATACACATGATCCCCGTGCCTTTTGATGTTATCACCTCATAAAATGCAAGTCATTCTGGTGATGTACTTTCACTTTGTTTTGCTGGGTTCGAATAGGTTTTATTCATCAGCAAATCAATTGATCAATTAAATAATTTACTAGCCTACGGACTTTTTTGGCACATTTAAATTCCAAATTGATTCATCATGTACGTGCCAACTTCAAGTAAAAATAATTTAAAAAATGATTGTTCATTTTAAGACCTTCAACGGCAGTACCTGATGTTGACATTTTGTGTTACAAAAACTTCAGGTATTTGTTGCTATGCAATCAAGTGAAATTATGCCAATGATTACTCTCATTTGTTTTCTTGTTAGGTCCGAAAAGAGCCCGCTTAATCAAAACTACAAGACCTTGCTTTCTTTACCTTTGGGGGTTGTCAAATCGAGGACAATGTATTTTGCCTCAACAGGAGTGCATACGGGGAAGTTCTTGTGAAAACATTGAACTGCAGTAGATCAATGCATTCACACACACACACACACACACACACACACAATTGTTTCCAGGATACCCATCAACCTGATGTGGCATGTCCCCCTTGCAAGATAATATCTGTAGTATGTTTTGACTTACTTTCCAAACATTGGCATTGAAAGATTCAGTATGAGCACAATTTTGCTGAGATGCTTAAATGCGCTACCCCACCCCCCAGAAATACTATTAAAGTTAGTAAAGTACTTCTTTTTTATGCATCCTCCGTGGGAGGAGATGCATATAATGTTTAGTCTCATTGTCCGTCTCCGCCGCTGCCGCCGCCGGCGCCAAGTATCTTATTTGCCTTGTATTTCTGTCTCCTCTGGACCCATTGCTTCCTAACTTGGTACAGATAATCTATGGGTCTGGAAAAATTTTGCCATATAATAATATATAACCTTGAGGTCAAAGGTCAAATCAACGTTGCATTTTTCTGCTGACTCAGCAATTTTCACATATTGGTTTATACTTTCATAATGGTACCTCTTAGGCCCAAGGTTACTATTTAACATTAACAAGAAAGCACCTATAAGCTTTCAATTTGTATGCTGTTTTTTAATCCTCAGTGACCTTGAAAGGTGAAGCTGCATACATTCCATTGATTACTATGTAAGTCAATGGGGATTGCAGTGCTAATTCTCATTTTCAACTTCTTGTCCAAAACAATTGACCAGATTCACTTCCAATTTGTGGGGATTTACATCGGGCAGGAATCTACCGAGTGTGTTCAAATGGTCATCCTCCAATGATTTTTTTTATTTTTAATGTATTTTGTTGTTGTTGTTGTTAATTTGTATATTCCGACTGATTAATATGTAAGTTAATGAGGTCTGTAATGGTAGTTCTCATTTTGACTTCTTCAATACTGTAAGCCAGATACACCATACATTTTGGAAAGTTTTTTCATAGATTGTGGAAGACATTCAGGTCACAATACCTTGCAAAATAAAATGGTTTCCCTGCCACATCTTGAAAAAGGTATGATTGACATCCATCAAACATTGTTCATATTTTACCTAGGTGAGACTTCTATTAAATTTGCTTAGAGGGGACCGTGAGGTCAAAGGTCACGGTAAAACTTTCCGCAGAAGAATGGTGGCCCTCTTAGAACGGTGGCCTCTGGTGAGAGGCGCCTGGTCGGGGGGATGCATGTTTTTCGCACGAAAAACTCGCGTCTAGTTTCATTGTTTTTCTACCCATATTGTAGCCCCAAAGGACCTCCCCACGCTCTGCAAGTATACAGAGCGTGGGGAGGTCCCTTGGGGCTACCCATATTGGTGACCTGGAATATTAAAACCTTTAGTTAAAACATTTTAGGCAATTCGAGAAAATCAATACACATGCAGGGCGTTATAAGATAAAGATTTACTTATTAGATTTCTGGGTCCTTGTGAAGTCTCTGAAACCTGAAGAGCAATGTCATTCTGCACATTTTGGTCAAATGTTGGTTTTTACAGCATTTCCTTTTCAACAAAAAGTCAAACCGATTTCTCTTCAACCTTTAGCAAGAACTCTCGCCATACAGGAGCCTAGAGTCCTTAAAGTATCCGTGTAAATACAGCTGAACAGATAACTTTGTAATTTTACCCAAAAAAAAAAAAAAAAAAAAAGAAAAGAAACTTCACAGAATATTTGTTCATCGGGCATTTACTACTCATTAAATGGCTAGTTTCTGCATTTTATTCCAAACTGAATGTGGAATACACACCCGTAAAGTTCGAATTTCGGTCAGAAATGACCGGAGAAGGGGATGTGTGCTGCAGATGATGTAATTCATTGTGGCAAGTGACGGAGTGAACAAAGTATTTTAAAAGCTTACATTGGCTTCATGATGGGAAAACAGTGATGGCCATTTTATTTAGCCCTAGGAAGGGGCGGGGATGGGGCAAGCGGTTCACAAATCATGGAGAAAGAATGAGCTTTCATATAGTTCACGGTGAAATGTATATTTCAGAATTCACGGGACAAGATCTTGGTGTCACAGTTCACGATTTCTTAAAATATCTATTCACAGTTTACAATTTATTGACATGCTGAATGAAAAATGGTCCATGAAGAATAGATCTTTCACAGTTCACGAAAATTATTTATGTTTTCAGATTTACAGTTCAGGAAATATTTAAAGGCCCCAACGTCAACCACAGTTGAGATAAAAGCCTTGCTACCCCCTCACCGTGTGAGGACCAATTCTGGTGTAATTAGAAATACTGGCATAATTTTACGTCATATTCACCGGACACATGTGCTCCAAAAAGTACCAAGAATTTTCATTGCATGGCTGAATTAAGAGATGACATTAAGTCGCAAATCTGTCGCCCCGACCAAAAAACCCATGCCTCCTTACGCTCCATAGCATATAATGATTTTTTCTTCGAGTTACGAGGAGAACATGTCCATCTGCACAACACATAACATGTTTTAATCGTGTGTTGGTGTATCACTGAACCTTCTCAGTGCGTAATCACGATAAGAGTTGTACCTACCAGAATCATTGTAATGCTTCTTTCATTAAATTCCTCATGCAACGGTCACTCATTCAGGTCGTGCATTCCTTGTCTAAATTTGACTTCCATAGACAGTAAAGGATCCAGGTCAACAGCTTTTCTTGTTGCACAGTGGTCACGTTGAGTTCGACTTGTGTTTAGGAAAGCTGTTGACTCAGTCTACATATTAAGTATGTTGATATATATGTCAAAGTGTCATTCATACTTCTGTTGGTGTACAACAAAGTAGCAGGAATTTCCGTATGTGATAAAATGAAAAAATTAGTGCAGGTTGTTTGATTGTGAAGTGGTTGATTTAAGGCGGTAAAAATGAAAGGATAAAACAAACAAACAAATTGGCATCAAAGCTGTACATATATAATCTTCCCACCGTTGTCATCCAGTTATAGGGCACCCAATTTATTATATACCCTGGATTCAGCAAGCAAAAGCCATTTAGCAGGCTGCCATAATTAGCGTGCGAGGCAAAAGTTAAAATCATGTTTAATATTCCGAACTGAAACCATGCTGCAACTCCAATGTTTAGACTTAACTGTATGCTACCCCGTTAATCCGACCCTTTAGATTCACGGGATTGTTTTTGTTTACAAATCAAACATACGTTAAAATTATACGACAATGAAAACACACACCAAAGCAATAATGCTAAATAAGGCCTGAAACAATAATAAAAAAAAATAATAGTTAATGAGCTAGATTGCGAGGGAAATAAAACATTGGTGACTTCATGGAAAAGCCTGAAGGGAAATCCCCAATGGACAGGAAATCACTATCAATAGCAGTCTTATGACAACCAGAGTCATTTACCAGAAGTCATCCCGAGACCTATAGCAGGCATCAAGCAACAGTGATCTATAAAGTGACCCTGATAAAGAGCGCCAAAGCGGCCATGTCTGTACAGTGAATGCAAGAAAAGAGGTTACAATAATACTGAAATAATTATGCACCAAATTTACAAGGAAACATTACGTCATATTCCACAGCAGATAAATTAATTCTATAGCTTTTGGAAGAACTCTCTTAACAGTGCATTAAATATTTTTCCGTCAGTTTCTCACTTAATTTTTAAGTGCCCAATAGACTTCTGTTGTGCACTAAAACAGTGAATTATGGCGAGAGACTGCCAGAGAAAATATTTTATGCATTGCAAAGAGAGACCTTCTGAAAGCTATAGAATAAATTTATTCCCACAATGAGAATAAACGATGGTAAAAAGCCCAAGAGAAGAGATTTTTGGAAACATGGCAAGCCATTTCATTGCACAGAAGACCCACGCACTAAAGCATATATTTGTCTTTTCACATTTCAATATACTACGCTGTCGTTCTCCACGAGAGTACAAAAAATTTCACTGCATGGTGGAATGAAAAAATGAGTTCCAGCCGTCAAACAATAGAACGATTAAAAAAGTCCTGCAGAATGAGAGAAAGAGGTGGCAAAAATAAAGAAGAGCAATGAGAATGTCGCTTATCTACAGGAATGTATGCATATAACAATATAGACGCAAACTCATTGAAATTTTGACTTAACAGTCAGAACTCCTCAACAATCATGTCGAGGAGCTCTGACTGTTAACTCCAATGCAGCATATTTCTCAATGCGTTTACCCCCAATGTGTGCGTCCTTGTGTGTTGATCAAAGTATTGTGAAAAATTGTTGCCTTGCGCTTTCCGGGAGTTAAAACGTTATTTATTTATTATTTATTATTACTTTTTGAGTGAATTTCATGAACAGACAAAAACATATATGTGGGCAGCTGTATCTTTGCTATTGCAGTACGGCATTGTGTACACCAGAAATAACAATACTACTGTTTTGGGTTGTACTGTAAGACCAACGAAGGCCTTCTTTTGCGCTGCTGTTGCAAAACCAACTTTAAACATTGTTTGAGTTCTCAATTGTAGTTACGTTTTTTTTTATTTGTTTGTTTTTTTTGTTTTTTGTTTTTTTGTTTTGTTTTTTGTTTGTTTGTTTTTGTTGTTGTTGTTGTTGGTATCTGGTACCTTGGTTATGGACAGATGTCCCTCACTTAAAAAAATCACAGACACAACGCATAACGGACTGATGTATTCCGGAGGTTAAAAAACTTTTTCTCCAGCAAACGTTGCTACTGGTTCCAGATTGTTTCACAAGAATTCAAGAAGGCAGAATGGGTATTAAGATGTATGCTGTCTCAATTTGTCAGAAGAACGCCGTGCGTGAATAGCAGCAACCATTTTTGTTTAAGGTTTCACAATAAGGTAACGCCACAACATCAGAATATACCCAACGAGAGAGAGTTCAAAACCCCTGTACTTTTCACCCAAATAGAATGTGAAAGTTTCAGTCAATATATCTAGGTAAAACAACAATTATATTAATGTTCTTTTTGTGGGAAAGCATTTTACTTAAAAAGAGTAATGTATGTTTACTTGTGTGTTTTCATATTTCAGTGTACAATGCGATAGTTCTCCAGGAAAGCACAACCAAGTTCAATGCGTGGTGGAATCAAAAATTGGTTGTTAACCGGAAGATTGTGGCAAGATTGAAACTGGTGAGAAATCAAGAAATCAAAGAAAGTGAAGACACGGAAAATACGCCGTTAAAAACTACACATTAATCTATTCCCATTGGACCGAGACTGAGTCAATATTATCCCTTGGCACAGACAGCGCAAGGGGTTCAAACTGTGTCCAGGGATGCTGTTGTACATGTCCTGGCGAGTGCCATTCTTGCAGGTTTCATTGGAATGGTCCCCTCGTGCCCGGATACGGCTCTGGTCTGCATGGTACTTTGGCACCATATGTGTCGGGCACTATAGGTAGATGTTTCATTGACCACTCTCATTCAAAACATTTTCGGTTGATCATACAACATTGAAAAGACTGTGACACAGAAAAGACGTGATGTCCAGTCCGTTTAAAGCCAGTTTGGATAATAAATAGTCAAACCTCGTCTTCCTTAGATGTGGCTTATTTTTCGCTGCTTACAATCGCCGCGGCAAACAATTTGGTTAGATATCTGGAATATATTTGTTAGAGAAAATTGATATAATTTAATATTTGGAGAAATGTGTGGGAATGAAGCTATAGTGATCTCAAAATAATCTTTTCTTTTGATATTTGAGACCACGAGAAATATAATCCAGGCCAAAACAGAAACTATAAACATAATACATCAATAATATCATGACGCAAAATTGTATATATGAAAAAAAACAAGCGCGATATGTGTGCGACTTCGAACGATTTTGTTTGTTCTGTAACTTCTTGCTTAACTACTTCTAGTAAATACCCGAGTCTACGTGTACTGTAGTGTTGCGGCCGACCATTGCGCACAGATACGTAAATTTTTTTTTTAGGCTAATTTGTTTTGTGTGACCTGGTATAAAACAACAAAACTGACAACAACAATACGGTACGTTCATACCAGCTGAAATGCTGTTTTGGCCCGTATCATTCCACAAGGTAGTACTCTTATGTACGGGCACATCTCTGTTTGAAATATGGTCAGGTATGTTGCAAAATTGAACCCCCCCCCCAAAAAAAAAAAAACGTCATAGCAATATTCACCAGACATACTGAGATGTTTAAGCAGAAGTCCTCATATGTTTTGAATTGGTATTCTTTATTCCCACAAATGTTGTAACACTCGTCGTTTTCCATTACTACGCCTGTATCATGGTAGCTGATTTTCATGATTGGAAGGGGCAAGGTCCGAGATTTGTGCGGCGTGAGTAATAGGCATCTGCCGTTTTGAACGTGCAGCACGTCATGTGGAATTTCAAACGTACTGGGTAGGCCTGTATAAGCACTTTAATTTTACCAGTCGATGCTCTTTAAAGAAACTGATGCCACATGAACCTGAGGAATTCCAGGAATCTTGCTTCTGTGCCATACGATATTAGAAGCCCCCCCCCCCCCAAAAAAAGAAGCGATACAAGTGTTGGATTGTCATGTGACAAAAACACTGAACTGCTGCGTGGACTTGACATTGGCCATACTATGAGTGAAACACAGAAACTAAAATTAGCCCGGAACTGAAGCATGGGCCATACTGTAGCAATGATACCAGGCTGTAGTGTGAAATTCACACTGCATATGTAGTATGGGTGTAACACAGAACTGAAATTAACCCAGAACTGGGGAAGACATTAGTTTAAACGTATTTATTTAGTCTGGATAGCCCTATAGTACATCAAGATGACTAATACATGGGTTCTCCAGAAAGCACTTTAATTTTACCAGTCGATGCTCTTTAAACAAACTGATAACATTGAAAGTATATATTTGGGACCGAGAAATTATATAGATCAGTGTGAAGTTAACATGCACATAGTGCTGTATCATGAAATGAATAGTGAAGGCTGGTAGTATGAAAAGGAACAAAGGAATGTAGCATAAAACCTATAGAGCCCATTGCAAACAAGTCAGATGTAAATGGCTCATACTTTGCACAGCCTTTCAGGAATCTGTTATGTGAAATATACACAAGACTATATTATTTTATGACCAGATCATGTAGTTGTAAAGAACAAAGCCCTATAGCGTACTGTAATGTAGTCTGAGGTCGACAGGGGATTCCTGTTTGATAACTTGAGAAGCGTACACGGGACTTGATGTTAAAGGTACCGGTATATCATAAATGCAGACCTGACTCGAAAGATATCTGTTGTTTTGACTTTCTGCGGTGTTTACAGATATGATGCTGTTTTTGAGACGCCGTTCGTGTAATAAAGTGACAAAGCAACAGGTAGGTGGCATGTCGAACAGAGTATAAATTCCGCAATACCTGTGCAATTCTTAAAATCTAATTACAGTAAAACCTCTCTAACCGAATACCTCCGTATTCCGAACACCTGTCTATACTGAACACCATTTCTCGGTCCCAAATATATACTTTCAATGTTATCAAACCTCCCTATACCGAACACCTCACTATACCGAACACTTTTTCTGGTCCCAAGGGTGTTCGGTATAGGGAAGTTTTACTGTATTACAATATTATAGTAACAGAATGTGGATTGAAGTTTTTGTTTAGATGTTGTAAGCGTTAAATGCAGCACAGATTGTTTACGTATGGAAAAAATGGTTCTGCTCACAGGCGCTCGTCATGTCACTAATGGCTCACGTACTGAAGGCGAAAAAGGAAAAGATATTTCCAGCAGCATTGTTCATATTAGCAGACAAGCTATGAACCTACCTCGATTGAAGAGTCGAATTCTTCTAAAATACAAATCGGATTACTTAAAAATATGACAAACGTGAAATAAAACATTTGTCCCTTGTATCTTGCGTTTTTTGATTATTTGTTTTGCGACAAATAAGAACTTTTTGCCGAGATGGGTCATATGTCAATAACATCTATTCACGTTCGCAAATTAGCAGGGAATAAGGACGCTGGAGGCTATATGTTCGGCATTGTATATGGAACATGTATAATGTACATGTCTTTACGCTTTCCAGAGTTTTGTCCCAATGAGTGGTTTATCTCTAGTTTTGGTGCGGAGGACATAAATTATTACTTATAGATACTATAATTATTTTAATACACGAAGATTATTTGATTGATAAGAAGAATGCCTGATTATTTGAATATATTTGGGACGCAATATGGAATTTTCCCCGTTCCGTTGGTGCCCTCGCTGCAAAGGGGAAGCTTTCCTAAAAATTATTATTATTATTATTATTATTATTATTATTATTATTATTATTATTATTATTATTATTATTATTATTATTATTATTATTATTATGCGCATGACAGTTTTTGTACAGGTGTGTCAGTTTCTCATATGCATGTTGCAGCATTACGCTTTTTCCTACACCCGTTTGCATGACCTTGGACAACGATTGAATGTCCTGGTTTAATTAAACCAGGTGCCTGCCTCTGCTGTGATTTTAGTTGTATTTTAAAGGATGACTTTTTGTATGGCATCACACGATCTCTTGGTCATTCGCACATTTCATCCCCCCCCCCCCCCCCCGACACACACACACACACCAGGTGGTGGGCAGGGCCGCAAAACGAACATTTGTAAGCCAATCAGAATTAATCATTCGGTTAAACGTGGTGCATTATATGGACTTCCGGCTAGCAAGACGGGGCGAGTTAATATTTTACGCATAAACTTTATTTCTGCAAGAACAGGACGGTTCGACGTGTTTTAAACCAACTTTATTTGAAGCAACAACTGTTACTCAACAAAGAAAATATGTGTGGAGTCGTGCAGTGGATAGACTAAGAAAAAAACACCTCATCATCTGCTAATAACAATTCGTGGATTCACTATGACATCATAGGCACCGACCTACTAAAATGAAGTGCTGCTGCTCTACTGGTACATAACAGCATTACAGCGTTTCATGTATTGCAACGTTGTGAAAACTGTTGTATGGAATGCTTTACATTTGTGCATGGACATTCCCCAAGTAGACCTTCATCAAAAGTGTGAAGGAGATGATGATGCAACAAGTATGTATCGTCTAACAGGGGATGTATATTTCATGTCCAGTACAATTTAAACTTTTTTCCTTGCTGACTCAGCAAATCTGACATCTGGGCTTATATTTTGAGAATTGTGGATCTTTTCTCTTTCTAACTCGGCAAATCTGACATATTGGTCTATATTTTGATTATTGTGGATCTTTTTTCTTCCTGACTTGGCAAATCTGACATATTGGCTTATATTTTGATTATTGTGGATCTTTTTTCTTCCTGACTCGGCAAATCTGACATACTGGCTTATATCTTGGCAATGGTGGATCATAGGACCATGGTTATTATTAAACATTAAAAGGCAAGTACCCTACAGGGCTTCTTTTAGTGTTGTAAATTTTGACCTTTAGTGAGTTTAAATGATGAAACTGACATATTTACTTATATCTTCCTAATATCAAAGTTTTGGTAAACTGTTGACAAGCACTAATTTAGTACATATGCAGAGCAGTAAAGTCTGCACTTGTGCAAGCAGCATATTCCAGTCAACAGAGCACAAGATTATCATGATCCTCTTTTTGTAAACGACTACAAAACTATATGTACTGTTGGAAGTGCTATTGTTTGAAGATTGCAAATTCAATTTACACAAGCACCTTTAGCATGGATATATTTAACTCTGTGATAAATAAATGAATATAAGTGGTGCGGTGTGAATGATAAAATGAATAAGTATATAATTAAACGAGATAACACAAGCAAAAATTCCTTTGTAGTATATTTTAAACACCATTTTCAATACATTTGGTTCTGTTTTGATCAAGTGTTTTTTAAAACCTTACTAAATTCGTATTTTTAACAAAATGAAACGTAGTCACTGAACACCAAGATTGTTTACGACAGTTCTGTAACAACCCCGAAAGTATTTATGCTGGCTCTGTCAAAAACCAAACCGACCTTTGAACTATCTAGAGAGAGCAAGACCTGGACTGCTTGTTTGCAAATAATGATTGAGACTGTTCTTTGTTGAAATGGTCGATTTTATTTCATCAGAATTAGCCACGAAAAAGTTCTTTTGGAGCAAGGGCCGCTAACCATACTGGGCACTTTGGATCGTCATGCAAACCCATGTCAGCCAACTCCGCATAGTGCCCTATAAATGCTAAGGAATACCAACCAGTCTATGTCGAATGGCCTCCCGTACTACTTGGACTGCACGGCGGCCCTTGGCCAATAATCACCAAAGAATTAATTTCATTGACCACATGTAAGACAAAATAGCAAAGGTGCAGGCAAAAACCCGCCCTGACTCGCATGAAGGAGGAAGAAATAATTGTCTTTTCCAGGTGGCTGAATCGGGGAGGATGGCGGGGAGGTGATTGAAAACTTAGCTTCCTTTAGCTGTACCTCTGCTGCGTACAAGAGAGCGATGTGAAATGGTGATGACAGATATTCAAAGTTGGTGACATCTGCTTACAGCAGCCAATCACTGTGCTGCTGTCAGCACGCAGATTGTTCTCAGGGCCATACCAGCCATGGTCATGTGAACAGTAGAACCTTACTGCTGGTGTTATGTAATTGTCCTGGTTAAATTGAGTCACCTATTTTGGGGTGAAGACAATTGTGACAATGCCCCATGAAATTTGTTTTTCATAACCTTCCTTTACGCTGGCTCGTGTCAAAAACCAAAGCGCCATATGAACTACCCACAGAGAGAGAGAGAGAGAGAGAGAGAGAGAGAGAGAGAGAGAGAGAGAGAGAGAGAGAGAGAGAGGAGAGAGAGAGAGAGAGAGAGAGAGAGAGAGAGAGAGAGAGAGAGAGAGAGAGAGAGAGAGAGAGAGAGAGAGAGAGAGAGAGAGAGAGAGAGAGAGCAAAACCTGGACTTCCTGTTTGCAAATAATGATTGAGGCTCTTCTTTGTTGAAATGGCCATGAAGATGGCCCATTGTATTGCATCATAACGTATCAGGAATTAACTGACTGTTTTATTTATGATCATGACCAGGACCTTGTTATTCGTCATAAGGAGGATAGAGTGATATCTCATTAATGGACCCCAAACATGGAGGGCTATGACTACATGGACTAGCTCTAGAAAAGTAATGTTGTAGGATGACCACTTATCCGGGGATGCACCATGCCAATATCAGGTGCCAAACACTGCACCAAAACCACAGGACGCTGCTGAATCAGTGTATAATTTCAGCACTCCATTTGACAACCATTGTTCTTCTTAGAACATTGTTTATCCGCTAAAGTGTTCCAAATATTTGAGCCAGCAGTAAATGTCGGCACGAGCCTCTACATTCAATCTTAATAAAAAATGTGGCCTTGCATGATGGGACCGTCCTCTGAGAAAAACTTTGCCAGGCTGGATGGCTGTGCATGAGAAATTGAGGGAGCCCCGGAGTGATAGCTGTTCTCTCAAAATGATCTAAACGTTTTGATCGGAACGTTCATAATACATTTTTGCAACTTGCCACTTTGTCAGGAGGCAAGCGAACTTCCATTTTGCGTGAGTTTAGCTCAATGCCTAAGAATGTAATGGTCGTGGATGGACCCTCTGTCTTTTTGTGGGCAATTGGAAAATCTAAGAAGTCACACAATTGTATGAATATTCGCATTGCATGGAGACAGTCAGCTTTTGTTCTGCCTGCCAGCCAGAAATAATTAAGGTAGTGGACGCATGCCTGGATGTTAAGTTTGTTTAGCAGGATCCACTCTATGGCTGAGCTTAAAGCTTGAAAAAAATTTACTGCTGGACGAAGTGCCCATTGGGATGCAGAGATCATAATAACCTTTGCCTTCCCACTGGAAACCAAGGAGTGGGTGATCTTTTTCCTTTGGTGGTTCAATGAGAATCCGGGTGTAAACCGTTCACTAGATATGTTACTTCATTTGTCTGGTACCCAGAGAAGAAGTATTTTAATTGTCCAACTTTAACTAGTGGGCCTAGTTCCAGGCATTGGAGGGCGGCAACTAATCTTTGTCCTTGTGCAGGCAATGGGATATCGGTGTGCTGCAGGACATTTGAAACCTCTGTGTTTGAACGCACGGCCAGAGCATGGTCGACCCTTATGGTACTTGAAACAAAATCCTTTTGGGATTTTGAATTTTCTTTGGTTCTTAGCATGAAAGGGCAGGGAGCCCAGGCAATCCCTCTTCCATGCAGAGCCTCTGGATAAGGAGAAACGAAGAGAGCCTCTGGATAAGGAGAAACGAAGAGAGCCTCTGGATAAGGAGAAACACATGGTTATGCTATCTACTTCGTCCCATTGCAGCACTTCGGATTACTTGGTGTGACGGAACGCCTCCTCATAATGCCTGCAGTCGCCACCTTCCAATGCGGTATTCCAGACCAGACTGCTGTATTTGAGCATGGCTGGAGCTTTACTAGGGACTTTTTCAATGACTATAGCCATGAATACCTGGAAGGCATCCTTCCACTCATTAAAAAAATGAAGTCTGTCTCTGTTGTTGTCATTGGCATGTAACAGCGCGGTTCTTGGTAGGCATTTTTTTCATGATGTCGCGATAACTTTCTGTTTGATTTTGATTGACACTCGGGCCTGGATGGGTGGCGAGATGGACCAGTGATTTGATTTATGTTGGAAGCTTGGAATGCTAAGACCAGAAATTGCTGTGGCAACATCAACCTCCATGCCAACATGGTCTGGCTGAATTATACCAAGTGCACTAGACTCTAAAATTGATGTATCATTACTGATGGAACCTGAGAACCACCTGTTGCCTCTGCCTTGTTTCTTTGTATGGCTTCTGCCAATTCTTATACTTTCAGCAACCTTTTCGACAATGTTTGCCATGCTAGGGGGAGTTGGGGTTTGTTCCTGTAGGAGGGCTGTCAATGGCCCTCTGTGGGGTGTGGGGTTGCTTGGGGGATGGAGGTAGTGTGAAGCAAGCTGGCCTTCTGGGGATGGATGGCTGGACTGCCATCTTGCAGCCATCCTCCTTGCTCTGCCTCCTCGTGGCATGCTTCCTGCAAATTGAGCCAATTGAAGAAGGCCGTGAAATTTGAACTTAGCCTATTCTGTTACTTTTGAGAGACGTGATATATAAAAAATGCATGGCCACTGTACTTTGCCCTATGTTATCGAACATTGTTAATGATACTGTTGCATTATGCACTATGAAAAATTGTAAACTAAAGAGTTTGCTGTTTAAAAGTGAAGAACACAAAATTTGGCCTGCTTGGCAGTACAAATTCCTATTTTCACAGCACAGTTTCACTTTTTCAGACAGCATAAAACTAAATGCAACTACTATGACCCTCCCCATGCACTGGAGGCAATAGACAATACATAAAAAATACACACGCATGACAGAGGAACCCTTTCTATCTATGATAAACCACAACCTAAATGGGCCAGATTTTTGAACCACTGCCAATGGGGTCCAGGGAGGCCAAAATTTAAAAAAATTAGAATTGTTAAAAACCACTTTAATGAGTGAAGTACAAGGTCTCAGCTTTCAAATGCACCCAATTATCCTGGGGTACTTCCAACAGGTCCATTTTTATTCACTGTCAAAGTCAACCTTCTCTGATCAGTGAACTTCCGTGATGGAAAAACTGACCTTTTTTGGCAATAAGGTACAAAGCTATCTCAATTTTCATTTAATTCATACCATAGTGGTGCTGCATACTGTACACATATGTAGCCATACTCAGGTGAAGTATCAACTGTCAACTTGCAACAGTTTGGAAATGGCAGACCCATGATTTTATGGAAAAATTTCTTTATTTTGGCTGAAAACCTAATTTTTTTTATTCACTTCCTTTAGTTTTCTGCCATTCCCTTTAAATACATACAAGGAGCTAGCCAGTTGAGCATGAAACACTTCAGCATTGTTTTAACTGGATCAAGTATTGGCCAGATGAAATCTGACTCTTACAGCATTCAGTATGCTCAGCAAGTTGGGGTTACTTTTCATGACGGAAGTTCTCTTTTAAGAATAACTGCAAATTTAGTCTCTTATGATATCACATTACTTACCAGTTGAGTCCTACTAATCAAGATATAGCAAAGACACTTTTCTCCAACGGAAACACCAGCAATTAAGTTTCTTCTATAAATCAATTTTATTGAAGGCTTTGTAGTACCCCAGCAAATTTCTATTAGCATTCCTGCATTCATGAAATGGAAGTGGTATCAGAGACCAAGACTTCTGGCACAGAAATGGTTTCCATAAGTTTTGTTTTAAAACAAAATTCATATGGTATTATATGAAAAATATACTAATAAGGATTTATTTTGTAGATCTATCCAACAGTTCTTACCTTTGAAAAGTGGAACTATATGGTATCATTTCCCATCCTGTGGACTAAGCCATATTTAAAGTCTAGGCGCATACACATGTAGTCTATATTACTGCTATCAGGACAAGGTCTGTATTACTTCCTGGTAGGTTTTGATTTTTTCCCTAATGTTATATCGGTGATATTAGCCCTGCAACGAAAATACAGAGTAATTACAACAGCAATGCATCCTTGTAGATAGAAAATGATTTCTCTGTTTATAGATCCAAAACATTGGACATTTGCCTTATATATGTCAATCTGTGGTTAATTTATCATACACAACAACATCAGGAAATTTGTGGCTGTGTTAGGGATATATTTTTATTTCATGAATCAAGGAAAGCTAAGTGCAAGAGATTTTTCAGAGGTTCCGTTTCTGTCATCTGTTGTTTGCAGCACTTGGAGATTAGACCTAAATATTACAGGTATTAAACTTGAAAGACAGAGCAGCTTGATTTTTTAGCCTAAACGCGAGTTTTGTGCATGTAGATTTTAAAAAGTTGATAGCAATTTTGTAGGCTCAACATTTTAAAAGACACGTTGTTTCCATAGTAAACTGTCACCTTGTTTTTCAAAAGGCCACCTGTCCATTTTTCTTCAAAACAAGAGTGATCTGTTGGTCAGGCATTATTTATGGTCAAAGTAATAATTTATAATTTACTGTTTATTATTATTATCATCATCATCATCATCATCATCATCATCATCATAGGCTAATGAATTATGTTCAATTAAGCTTGTGCAGTCTAGCCCTACAGAGTTCCAGTTAGGTATATATATTGTGGGTGATACCCTTTATTACGTAAAGACATTGTTTTCACAGCAAATTGTCAGCTTCTTTTTCAAAGGCCATCTGTCCATTCTTCCTCAAGATAATAGTGATCTGTTCGTCAGGCATTATTAAGAGTTATAGTAATAATTTATCATCATCATCATCATCATCATGCTACCGAATTATGTTCAATTAAGCTTGTAAAGCATACCCCTAAAGAATTTCAGTTAGGTATCTATATTGTGGTTGATGCCCTCTATTACGTACTTTTGCACGTATCCCTATTACATCATGTCGCGTCAATATTGCGTCACTTGGTGTAGTGTAAAATATAACAAGCTGTGGTCATCCAGTGTTAAATTTCCATTTCTAACATTCACTTTTGTAAAAACGAACGTCCGTAATGGAAATGAAAAAAAGGAAACATATTTATTTGGCGGTGGCAATGACCCAGGACGATGGACATAGGCAAGGGGCATCTACTGTTAATATTTGTTGACAAAGCCCCAACTACTAGGCCTACTATGAATTTATTGAAAACGAACTTCCGAAATGGAAATGTTTTTCTACAATTCTTATAGGAAGATGATCAACCAGGTGTTTCAGTATGGGGGATAATAATGGCCTACTAAAGAGCTAACAATTAAATGTTGAAAACAGATCTCACACAACACTGACACACCAGGGATCTAGTTTTTCTTTTCTTGAGCGAACGTCCGTAATGAAAACTGGTTAATGCTTTCAAGGTGTGGTTCGTCAAAGAATTATGGTAAAAATCTGGTATATTTTGTGCTCAAATTACAGAACATACATGGATTCACCCTGTAAACGTATTGTCAGTGTACCACACTCACGTATTTCCTCAAATTAACTTACCATAGCATGTTCAGAACTCAGGAAAATTTCGATCTGTCATCTAGGACACACATATATATAGCTGAAGTACCTGATACTGCGCTAAACCTAAAGTAATCCACACACAGTGTACTAATTTCACAAAACATACAGTTTGGAGCCGATACTGCGGGTGTCCTTGACACAAGAGCTCTGATTTTGAGCACAACTTTTGTATTATGGCGGTTTGCTTTTGCCATTATGGTCGTTCTTCTACCAAAAACATGCTGCCCGAGTTTATCGACTTCGGACTGGGTCAACTTAAGATACCTTCAGTTTCAAACTCGAGATTAGGTCATTTTTCAAGCATTTTAGCCAAACTTTGCTATCCCATGCGTATCTATAGCGTCTGACAGCTACTACGGCATGAATTAATGAGAGATTGTTACCTTTTTTGGTGTTTTTAGCAGGTTTTATTTACTGTCGGAGGTTTACGTCATAAAATGTTGACTGGGAACTTTTCAATGGAAGTTCCCGGATGCAATAAGGTTCCCGGCGTTTTGTACACAGGGCGCGCCAGGATCCAAAATTTACAATAATTACGGGTGTTCGTTTTGCTGACGGAGGTTCGCAAAAATCCATTTTTAGCTCAAAAAACAAAAAAAATCCATTTTTAGTTTAAAAAAACAAGTAAAACCTGCAAAACTCACCCACAAAAAGCACCGTGGCTGACTGCTTGTCTGTATTTGCGAGTGTTGTAGGCCAATAAAACACCTACAACTCACCCAAGACTGTATGATACTTCCATGTTATGCCCTTGTTGCCGGTTGGCCATTTCCGGTCCTCCCTGACCCTGTGAATGGACGAAAAACGAGCCCTGAGGCTTAGGAAAAATTAGGACTAAATCTATCTTATCTCCCTATGCACTCTTGCGACTACTTTTATAATTATTGCGCCCGGACCACTAGCCAGCACTTCGGCATGCCTACTGCCCGACTGAGATACACTTTGTCCACGTGGAAGATGAGTTGCGGGCTGAACTCGAAATGCTTGTGGCTCAGGGGCGGATCCAGATTTTCTGAAAGGGGGGTTCGAATGACGAGTGCCTAAGGCACGAAGCTCACAACGGGGAGTTCGGCGGGGGGGGGGGGGGGGCTCCCCCGGAAATTTTTGAAAAGTTGATACTCTCAGACGTCTTTTCCTGGCATTTCATAGTATTTTCACATGGACATTTTGATATGTGAGACTCAAAATTCACTTAAGTGGGCTTTCACAGAGGCTTTCATATTTCCTTTCCGGGTATAACAGGGGCCTACGAGGTTAGACAAGTCCCAAACTTCAAACAAGATGGCACGGCCAGTGCTTCACAATCTCTGCTGGCCCTAGTCTGCCCCCACTCGTTCAGGTGAACACATTTGATGTGACTAGGACCACATAATGACTGCAGTTATTTCATTCAAGTTGGATCACCACACTTTTTTTTTTTTCGTTCACTGCATTCAAATCTATACAGTATAAGTGTACATTTTGGCGAACTCGGTTTCTTAAACTTGAGATGCCAGTGGATACAAATATCAGCTATAATACTGTAAAAAAAAATATTGTAGGCTATTCCTTATACTGCCTCTAGCATTAAATTATGTATTGAAAGCCAAACCATATAACCAAACCAGAAAGGAACAAGGAAGATCTAATAATTTTACTAGTACTATATACTCCCAGTTAGACTTCTGAAAGTCAAACTGCGAGTTCCTAATTAACTTAACGTATCGAGATATAAATATGTAGTCTTACATGCATTTTAGTAAAACATACCATTTTTTTTCAGTTGCCCGTAATAGCACATTATAGGTTTCCTCTGACCACTTCTTGAGCCCCAGCGCAAGAAGTGCCCAGAGGAACCCTGTTGTCTCAGTCTCAAAGGAAGCTCTTAAAGGGTAAAATGAAAATCATACCTGCATACAATTTATGAAATAAGTAAGACCATATTGCCACATCATCACAACAATTGTGAGTATTCTGCATGTATATGCATATGTACTTACAGTATTTTATCATGGCTAAAATAAATACACAATTAGTCACCGACAGTGCCTGACTTTGTTTATCTGAAAATAAATGAGAGAGAGAGAGAGGGAGAGAGAAAGAGAGAGAGAGAGAGAGAGAGAGAGAGAGAGAGAGAGAGAGAGAGAGAGTATCCGTGCTTGTATTTAATGTACATAAATTATGATTACGAAATTCCTATTCATGTACTGTTACCTTTTTCAGCACTAAGGTAACCATCGTTGATCTCATTCCCATCGATACTATGGTTCTATAATTAAAATCTGCAGCTTTCCTGGGGGCACTTTGCGTGCATTGCACAGAGTTTACTGAGGAAAACTTCGACTGAAGCTTCAACTCAGCAATGAGAAGTCAAAAGTACATGTAAAGTACATTCTAACAACGGCCATATGTTGCAAGGAAATGGGCAATATATATGAACACAAACGTGAGCCTGGCAGCAAGGTCCTTGTATTAAAACACACACACTATATCACAGTTCTAGCTAATTATACGGAATATTTAAAGGGCAGTATTAGGTACCAAGAGTTTTCAACACCGCTAATCGAATAGTCCTTTTTTAAATATAAACAGTACAAAATTTTTAACTTTTGCAAGCTGGGGAGGATCCAGGATTTTTTGCAATGCAGGGGGGGGGGTCCGGAAATTTTTTAAAAATAGATGCTGTCAGATGCGTTTTCCTGGCATTTGCGACTGCATTTTCATGTGGACCATTTGGATTTTTCGGGATGCAAACTTCACTAAACTGGGCTTCATAAATCAAATTCCGCTATATATCTGATTCAATTCACATAAAATGAATCAAACAAAAAATGAGCCCGTGACAAATAATTCCTGGAAATATGTATTTGTGACCTTTAACTGCTAATATATATTGCTACTGGTAATCAACATTATTATAACATGGTCATACCTAATTACATCTTTCAATGCCAAGTTTAAGCCTGAGTCAACGGTTATTCTAGGCACACTTCCCACGCAATGCCTGCAGATTGATTTCTCTATGAAACTATGGACGGCCAAAAATATTTTAGAGTTTTCAAAGTAGGAGCATTCATCTGAACCATAAAGTACTGTTTTGAGAGTGAAGGATGCTACTCTAATGACATTTTCGTGTAAATCAATTCTAATAGAGTTGTTCTTCGGGCAGTTAAAGAAAAAATGATATGTATCTTCATTCGGTGCCCCGCATGAGCAAGATTTTGAATCTTTAATCCCTAATTTGAATAAGTGATCGTTCAACTGACTGCAACCCATACGTAGTCTGGCATGTAAGATGGATGTATATCGATTCCCCAAGTGGAAAAGTGGATTCAATCTCCCGTAGAGTGTATCTTCATTCTCTCAAATATTGTAATGATAGGAGGCCTGTTCATCTATATCAGTATACTATCCTTTTGTATGCGTCCTGTCCTGTCTCTCTCTTGCACTCCGTCGGCATTGAGCCCTCTATACGTGATGCGATGTTTCGTCTCCTTACCTCTGTGTGTGTTGTCTAGTCCGTGTCTGTCCTGTATATGTCCTGCATGTCTTGTCAGTATCCCTCACCACCTCTTTTACAAATGTCTTACTGTCATTTACATTAATCCTTTATTTTATTTTTTGTTATTGCGAGAAGAGTTCATATAGGGCATAGCCCTTTTCTCTAATCGTTTAATAAAATATGTTTAAACCAAACCAATGCCTGCAGATTAAGCCAAGAATAGCTGTTTACCAGAACCAAACTTTGTCCTAAGTCTATTATCTTAAGTCTAGCTGTGTTTGTGTTTGAATGAAAGAGCTTTGCATCAGGAATTTGAATATAATTTAATTATAGTGATTCAAATATACATATATATATATGTAAGACTTAGTGTGAATAAAGTCGCTTACGGCAATGAAAGGGTTAAGAAAGAAAATAAGTATAGGCAGAAGAAAGCAAATAATATGCCTACATTAACAGGTTAAAAACTTCATTTGTTATAAAGTTACAGATCTTTCAGCAGCAATTGTATCCAGTCGCTTTCATACTTTTTCTGCAAGTGAAGTTTTTGAAAAAAGGCTAACTTTGAAAATTTCTAATTAAAATACAGACAGGTCTAAGCAGCTCAATTTCAGTACCGATTGGCTTACTAAGCCAACAGATCAAATTATCTCCAGTAGTATAAGCCAGGCGATACTCCATTGGTCCTGGGAGTAATTACGTATATTTTAATAGAAACTTAGAAACTATTTCGGAGTTAATTCATAGCTAATATCATGATCAGATCATGATATTGCCTATGGATTTACAAGGTCTTAAAAAGAAGCATAAACTAATTGCGCAAGGAGGCGTCCTTCAGATTTTTCAAAAAGGCCTAAGTGATTTTTTCTCATGGCGTCTTACGTTTGTGACAAAGTCGGGAATTTTAACGTAAAACAGACTATCCCGGCTTCAGAAGGCTTAGCTATAGGCCTTAGTAACTTATATTAAGAATAGTAATAGATGAATACAAAAGTTGACACAAGTTTTCCTCTGCCTAGACCTATAATTATAAGCCCAGTTATTTCTATGGCTTTACTACCGGTATATCTGTGGCTTCATTCAGTGCTTCACGAAAGTAAACATACCGGCATGTCCTCTGTGCGCTATGAATGCAGATAATATCTACGGTAACACAAACAAGCACTTACAGTCGGTGTAGGCCTATCGTTATAATGATCATTTAGGATTAATAAGTACATCTAATAACTAACCTTTCAAATAATATATTCATTCGACGTCGGTCGCGTTTGCCTGGCTTCCACGGTTACGCCCTGCCGAGTGCTGGAGTCTCTAACTGCATGATTCGCATCAAGGCAGTAGCACCCTGCATAAGCATACCTCTGTTTATGCAAACTCATGGCTCGTAACGGCCAAAATGCATGATATTACACCTTCTATGCAGCAAATAATGGAGTCTGACAGAAAAGATAACAGCACCTCTCAGAGAAACACCCTCATCAAAAGGTAATATGTATCAGTATTTTATCAGAACCATGTGCATTGAGCGACCAACAAATAAATTTATAAGTATTGATGCAAATTGTTGAAGTACATGGCACAATTATCTCCAACAACAATCCCCCGTTCAAGGTATATGCAAGCACTCTTAATATAAGGGACTCAAACTGATGTGTTTGTTAAAATATATGGCCTAATGTTGCAAAATTTTCCTCTGTAGATGAAATATTTTGTATCCAGGTTGCAATTGACTGATTAAAGTAATAGAAAATGTGTTAAATTGTAAGAAAAGTAGAATATTGCTGGAACAGAAATACCGCGCCTAAAATGCAGAACCACAATTTGTGGCCACGCCTAAACTTGCAGTACATGAGGCATGCAAATACCATATATGCATTAGAAGTTGTATTAAACACTACGTACTCAACTTTATTTATTTATTCATATATTCTACACACAGTATTAATAAAACAGTTGTGTATAAACCCTAAGGATGCATATGTTTTAATAATAAAAAGTGTTTCTAATATTTACAATGCAAATCATCAGATTGATTTATTTTATTTGCTTTAGACCAAGATACAGTCTCTCACTAAGCAGAAGAAAGAGCATTAAAAAACGCAGACTGCACACTCAGGGAAAAACTACAGATGTTCTTCCTGCTGATACTCCAATCCCTGATGATCAGATACATTTTCACTGTAAAACTCCAGGCCTACACCCAAGAGATCTTCAAGGTCCATACTCCATAGTCCTTCAGACCTAAATAAAAGTAAATTATACATATATAATTAAAGGGTCTTCAAAACATTAATTCAATATCAGTTAAAATTTCAAGTGTTATTTTTTTTCATCATCAGTAAAACATCACTCTTTTTTTAATTGATAGGAAAATAAAAATATTTTATCTGCCACTATTTGGTAGGGGAGTGGGATGCATTGGGATAATTTTTATTTATAAATGGCCAAAGATCTAATAAATAAACTGTTACCAAATATACGTGTATCCACTACCATTTTTATATTACAGGGTTTGAAAGAGTTAATTAGATAAGACAGTGGAATCTTCCAATTAAAACCATTCAAGAACTATCAAAAAATGGTCTTAATTGGAAAGTGGTCTTCATATGAAGTACATTTACACAAGAAAATGAAATGGGACGTAAAGGTGGTTGCAATAAGGAGATTGGGTGGTTTGGGGGAGTACAGTAAAAATTGAGTGCATGGACAAAATTTTAAATGTTTAATTTAAGCATAAATTTATGCCCCATAACTGTTCGCTGACTTTGTCCTGTTTTCATGTATCATCACGGTTGTATTGATAGGGTCAAAGGGTTTGAAAAGTTGAAAGGTTACTATTAATAGACATCAGTCTGCAGACACTGTTATACATGTGTCATTGTAGCATTTTGCATAGACTGAGCTGCCAATTTGCAGAGTTGGCCGTGGCCATGGATTTCACATGGAATCTGAATATAAGGCTGCGTTTTTACCACTTCCATTCACATGGATTATATTTCGCTGTGTGCTTATATTATAAGTGTTTGGATAACAGGGGTGCATTTGCTTCTGTTTGGGTAACAAGTTAGCCAACACTAGATAAGATACCGGGTACTGAGGTATATGTGACCTGAGGACAGCGACTGAGGGTTGGCATCAGACACAACTTGGCTATGGGGGGCATTAATTACAGCAATATGGATGCATGTTTCTTGTTAAAACTTATTCAGTTTTATTAAGGAGCCTTCCCTACACTCAACTGGGTAGTTCATATCACTTTTACTAATGACCGAGATACTTAAAAGCTGTTTACATACCACTTGCTGCTTTCCAAATGTTGTCTGTGCGGTGGTCTTGTTGACTAGAACTTAGAAGGTGATGCCGGGATGCATAGAGACCAAGTAGCATAATATTTGCATAGACTGAGGTATGCCTGTACACCGTGAGTAGAGCGTGTTAGGCCACGTAGGGCCTATACGCAGGCTAAGGATAATGTCGGCTGACTTGATCCAGACGGCATTTTCGGCATCTATAGGCATTAAAAAAATAAGGGCAAGAGCAGAGAGGGATCTGCCCCCCCCCCCCCCCCCACGATCCGCGCCTGGCAAGCAGTTCTTTATTTTTTTAAGGTCAATGAGGCAGTACATTACTTTTTTCACTGATTTTGAGACACTCGTACAAGAGAGCGACGTGGAATGGTGATGAGAGAGATTCAAAGTTGGCGACATCAGCTTACCGCAGCCAATCACCTGGCTGCTGTAAGCGCGCGCATTGTTCACGTGGCCTTACCAGCCATGATCACGTGAATAGTAGACCCTTAAGTCAAAGTCAAAGTCAAAGTCAAAATAAGCTTTATTTTACATCGGTACATGGTTAAAACATTCAAACATTAGCAGAGACTGCTAGTCACCGATAAGACAAGTAAAAAATATATATATATACATAAACTAACTAAAAAATAATGTATACCTTAAAAAAGCACATACAATGGTCATAACAAGGGGATATCACACTTGCAAACTAAAGGTTACAGAGGGCACTCTTACACTTTACCCTTTGCCATGTACTAATCAGTTTTTTAAAGTTATTGAGCCTGACTGCCTTACGGCAGTCTGCAGGCAGGTCATTCCAGATTCTGGGTGCCAGGGAGCGTAAGGAATGTTTGCGGAAAAATTGAGTGTGTATTGTGGGGTATTGTAATGCTATGTTTTCTTTACTTCTGAGGTTATAATTAGACTGACGAAGTCTAAAGACATCCTTCATATATGAAGGACTGAGGTTATTTATACATTTGTATACCTCTGTTGCTAAGCAACGTAAACGATTCAGATGTAGGGTGTTAATTCCTGCTTTGTTTAAGAGAGTGTCATGATCACTTTTGAAGTCCCGAAACACAAATCTAAGACCACGTAACTGAATTTTTTCCAACTTTTTAGAATTTTGAGCACCACAGAAATGCCACACAAGTGGACAATAATTGAAATTTGCTAAAACAAAGGTCCTAAAGACCTTGAGCCGAGTATTTTCTGACAAAAAAGAACCAATTCTTCTGAGAGCATTTAGTTGTTTCCCGGCTTTTTTGGCAAGTTTTGATACATGATTGTCAAAAGATAACCTATCATCAATGGTTACCCCCAAGAGATCTACATGCGACTCCGATACTATGGAAATATCATCTAAATCCAAAGATGCATTTACTGGTTTTCGGTTTGGGGCAAGAAAAATGCAATGAAACTTTTTGGAATTCGCCTGCATAAAGTTCTTGTGAAACCAGTCTATGGCTTCTGCACAAGCAATAGCAAGAGTTTTCCTGAGGTTTTCAATGTCAGGGTCACTTGCAGTGAGAGTATTGTCATTTGCATAATTTTTCAGATTTGCACTCTTTATTGAGTCATATATGTCATTCATAAAGATGTTGAATAAGATCGGCCCAAGAATCGATCCCTGAGGCACACCATTAATAATATGTTCCCAGAGACCAACAGTTGAGCCGATCTTCACTCTTTGTTGCCTGCATGACAGATAACTACCAAGGAGATCTAAGGCACCTCCAGACAATCCATATGCCCTGAGTTTGGCAAGCAGAAGGTCATGGGGAATACAATCAAAAGCCTTAGAAAGATCCATCATCACGGCACCAACATGTTTCTTGATATCCAGCTGTTGGCGCCATTCCTCAATCAAGTCAACCAGGACATGTTGGCAGTTATAATATTTTCTAAAAGCTGAAATCATAATCTTACTGCTGGTGTTATGTAATTGTCCTGGTTGGATTAAGCTACCGGAATATTTTGGGGTATGGAGAATTGTGACAATCCCGCATGAAATTTGTTATTTTTCATAACGTACCTAGGCCTACATATTGTGCAGGGCTATTTTCAAAAATGAAAACAAATTGGTCTCTTGAGTTTAGCTTAATTTTGGATCACCCTCAAAATATTATTCAATTCCTTCTTCAATTGCAGAATGTAGATTTTGTCCTGCATTGACCACTGTACAGTCAAGTCATTGATACATTTCTTCTTCAATTGCAGAATGTAGATTTTGTTTTAAGTCCTGCATTGACCACTGTACAGTCAAGTCTGTGATACATCATTACATGCATATCTGTGCATATATTTATGAAGCTGTCAACCTTCCACTGGCATTTTCGTTACATGGCATTTCAGGTTATTCTCGTTTTTTGTCTTCACGCCGCCGTATGCAGTTCTTAGTCGTCCAAACTTCCCAGCAAGCTTTATTTGTAGCTGGCGCAGATAATGTTATAGCGCTTTCTTGACATGCCCATATTATTTCGAATCAAGGAGACAGTGCTCTTAATTGGCATTGCGCATCTGATGTATTTGAATAAGACATGTTTGTGAAACATAGATCCCCCTCCCCCTCCACCGTCATTATGATCGCCCTCATTATGCTGTTGATAATACTAAATGGGGCACTCATCATCTTGGGAAGTGGATGCAGAAACCAAATTCATTTAAGTGGCCTTGTGACCTTGGAAATAAGGTCAAGGTCACCTTTCTTTTAGCTGATCTAGCCATAATAGAAGAATATAAGCATCTGCAAAATAAAAGCTCTGGCTCCAAAAATTCTGCAGTTGTTGTAAAAGAAGAAACCAAATTCAGTAATGTGGCTCTGTGACCTTGGGAAATGAGTCACTGTCACTCATTTCAGCTCTTGACCTAGCTCTTATAGAGGACTATATTCCTGTGCAATATGAAAGCACCAGGTCACATACATCTTTAGTTATCATGCGGAAACCGGGTTCACTAATTGGACTCTAGGTGGTGACCTTGGGAATATGGTCAAGGTCATTCATCTTCTAAGCTGACCAAGCCCTAATTCAGGACTATTACCATGCGCAATGTTGAACTCATAACTTTAATTCTTAGTTACAGTGCAAAAACCAAGTCCACTAAAGTGGGCGGTATAATGAGGGTTTTATACGAAGAGACAAAGCATTCCTTCTATTGTTAATTCGTTATCTAATATAGGTACGACCAGCGACCTAACATATCATGCGAAACAAATTAATGGCTGTCCTTTGAATGCTGTCGTGCCATATTATCATTTCTGAGGGCCACTGCCTGCATACCTTACCTATCCCTCCACCTAAATCGGTTTGCGGTCAAAGGTCGTCCACTTCAAAGTTTTTTTCTTCTTTCAAAAGTTGTGAAAAAATGAGTGAGAAATGTAGAAGAGATCGATATATCATGGCCCAATTTAATGTGCAATATCGTTTGTATGCGATTTATTGAAAATTACTTCATTTTAGAACGATTGTGTCTACGATGATGAAGGACCGCTTTGAAAGAGTATACAGTGAGAAGGAAAAAGATTTGGGGGAAATACGTATTGTCAGAGAACTACAATACACATTCCTCGACATGAATGAATGAATGAATGAATGAATGAATGAATGAATGAATGAATGGGGAAATACAGATTTTCAGAGAACTACAACACATATTCCTGGACATGAATAAATGAATGAATGAACGAACGAACGAACGAACGAACGAACACATAAACAAGCAAATGAATGAAATAGATAAAATAAATATATAAAATCTTCCCTTGAAGTACATTTTAATTATGATTTTCAATATCTTTTGTTCTGATTCGATAAACTTTATTTAAAACGTCTAACTTTTAAACTAAAATTCTTATTTTTTAAAATTAAATTGAACCACTGAACGACATCAAGATTGTTTAATAGAGTGGAATATGCTCACATAGAAGTATTTTGTTTAAAGTATACTTGAAATTTGCGGTCTGTAAAAATTCCAGAAGTGTATACTTTTCAGGGTTATTTTCAAAAACTAAAACAAATAGGTCGTATTGAGTTGAGCTAAATATAATATCTCTCCTTGAAATATAAAATACCATAATGTAGATTTTGCGTTACGTTTTGGATTGACCACTATATACAATCAAGTCTTTGATACATGTATATCTGTGCATGTATTAATGTAGTCAAGCTTCCAGCTGAAATTTTCATTACACGGCATTTCATGCTATTCTCATTTTGTCCTTTCTCAGCCGTGTGCAGTTCTGAATCTACCTAACGTCCCAGCAACGTTTATTTGTAGTTGACGTAAATCATGTTTTAGCGCTTTCTGTATTTCGAATCCAGGTGGCAATGCTTTTAATTGCACAACTCATGCATTTGAATAACGACTTATATGAAGAGACAATACATTCATTTCAGTGTACATAAGGTATCGATATAATTCGGTATAATTCGTGTAATATTATCATTTCTGAGGACCCCTCTGGGTAAAACAGTTTGCGGTCAAATATCGTCTGCTTCACGGTTTTTGACTACTTTCAAAAGTTTTGCCATCTATTTTGCATAGGATTTATCAATCCAAATAATTGCCTAATTATGGCCCTCATCCCTTATCGGAGGAAGGACATAGATAGACAGACGGACAGACAGACTGACAGACAGACTGACAGACAGACTGACAGACAGATCGAATTTATTTAAAGTCGGCTTTACAAACTAAGTAACACGAGCTCTGCGGAGCTCTTGTCACCGACAATAATACATCCGAAATATAACAAAGTATGTCAAACAGCAGGCTTCATTAAAATAAGGTATGATTGACTAGTAGTATCATTTTCATATTGATAAAATGAACAAATACTAAATGGAAAGCGTTTAATGATAAATGGTACCAATATAGTAATGACTTTTCTGGTCCATGTGTCCGTGCTTCCGTGCGTCCGTCCGTCCCCTATTCTGAGATTAATGAAACTTTACACGCAGTATGGGCAGTAACGTCACTGGCACACAAACAGACGCCCAACAGACAAAAGTGATATCTGATGGGAGAATTCTCGTACCAAACTGATTTTGCGGTCTATTTTTTTTTTTTTTTAATGATGATGACCCAGACTTTGATTCCAAATTTAAAATGATCAACGATTAACATGAAGTGTCACTTTCGCTAAACTTGAGAATTGTAGTACAATGACTGATCCCCTATTGACGCCACACTTCGTGAGTCGTGATAAAATCAAACTTCCGGGGAAAACCCTCTCTTTTTTTTTTTTTGTATTTTTGTTTGCAAGAGTGTGCACATTTAAAATATGGCCAAGTTATTACTGTTCGACGAAAATCAAATAAAACAGCATCCAGCGTCCCACTCGTCATGCGGAAATAATTCCTTGTATGGCTCTTAATATTTCCTTGTTAATCAACTGCAATTATCAGGACAAAACCAATCGAAACAGCAGTATCTCAATTACAGACTAGGTATATGTTCGCAACGCTACTTCTTTACCAAGTCAAAAGTTGGCAGATTGCTAATACATGGCTCACTTTCCTAGTGAAAGAAGTCTTTCTGTATGACATTTTAAGGCGAGTTCGTACTTTCATTTGCTAGCTGGATACTTAAATGAACTGGAGTCTTCATGCAACATCTGCGTATTTAAGTGAGTACAAACTTCCATACTTTTTTCTAAAAGCCGCATGAGCCAGTCAATAGTGGCTGTCATTTTGAAATGTCTCCACATTTTCCCCCACGTAAAATGTATTAATGAAAAAATTCTGGAGACATCTGAGCCGAGATAAAGAAGCCACCAGCTTCTTTCTGTACACAATGGGGATGGAGAGAGGTGGAATGGGTATAGAATTATGCTTATGTCCAATATTAAAATAATTATTTTCCACGATGTAAACATTTTATATTATTTTATGCATGCACGCATGCCTCCTTGTCTGTCGGTCTGTCTCTCGGCTTGTGTGTATGAATGTTGGTACAATTATTTAAAATTGCTTTGACAAGATTTGCGTCCATTTTCCTAAATGTCTTATGCCTCACAATATATTCATATATGATGTGGTCTCTTTGGATGCAGTATTGTCTCAAAAATGCGGCCAATTTTGCCCATATTTGACACAAATGTACTTCAGAAGGAAAAAAATGAGTAGCAAATTTCAGGTTCACACAGACGTAGTTTTCATTACTAGAGGCCAATCAGCCAACTCGCCAGTCACCACACGTCCTACTGTTTGAAGAAGCTGGTCTAAGAATCTGCACATTTTATGCTGGAATTTTTTCATAAATGACTTAAAAGAGGACACTTATTAACACTGTAATTCCAACAGGAGTTCGTAGGAGCTCTTTTATATGTACACATATATTTTTAAAAATTTTATAGGTTTTTTTAATGTTATCGGACGTTCATATAGAGATCACCTGCTTTATGTGACCAGCCCGATAGGTTGTCTTTCTTTCAAAAGAGAGACTACCATATATATATATACATATATATATATATATATATATATATATATATATATATATATATATATATATATATATATATATATATATATATATATATATATGTATATACCTGGAGCAGCTATGGCGTACATTGCCAAGCTGAAAATATCTACTACGTGTCCACTTACCGACATCGCCATTTTTAGAAATGAATACAAGAAGTTGAGTGGGATACATACATGTGAATGTCATGACTAATACGGTTGACGGCATATGGACCATTAGAAGAAGCATTGGTATTTATCACTGAAACAATACCAGTATGCATTTGTATGAAAAAAGAATGAAGTTTGAAAATATGTATACTTTACGGTGAATTGTAATACAGAACAAGAGGGCTGTTTGAGCAGTTCGTCCGGACCTGGCCTTTACATTTAACCCATCAGAAGTTCTACTCTGGTCTAGGTGTACCCAGAATTGTTCATGTGCAATTTGCAAGCAATTGGTCAAGCTATTCTAGAGAAGTTTTTTGAACATTTTTTTCAACACACACACACACACACACACACACACACACACACACACACACACACACACACACACACACACACACACACACACACACACACACACACACACACACACACACACACACACACACACACACACACACACACACACACACACACACATATATATATATATTAGCCAAACAATGACTGAATGATGCCCATTCGACCAGACTCAGTATTACACCCCATAAAGATACATGTTTGCCACATTTGAAGTCTGTAGGTGCGGCTGACAGTTTTGAAGAAGTCAGAAATATCAATTAAATTGCAATCGCCATGAACCTACACTGTTATTAGTAGGATGCATGCATCAAACGACAAGCACCCGAATTGAAAAATTCTTTAAAAATCTGCAGTATCACCACCTGCTGACCAATATTGTTGGATCCTTTCACAGGTACAGATCCCTCAAGTTTCAGCATAATATGAATGGTCGTATTGGCAAAGAAGTCAAAAGTAGCGAACACATACGAAAATTTGTGGAAAAAAGGGACAAAAAAACAAAAACAAAAAACAAAAACAAAACAAAACAAAACAGAAACAAAACACCCCCCCAAAAAAAAACAAAAAAAAAAAAACAAAAAAAACAAAAAACAAAACAAAACAAAACAAAACAAAAAAAAAAACAAAAAACAAAAAACAAAAACCCGGAGCACCACCTGTCTACAAATTAGAGTCTAGGAGTCCCCCGAAGTCTCCCTGTACAATTTCAAAGTACTTGACCCAGCGGTTTCGGATACGAAGACTCTTATTAAGACCCCCGCTCCCCCCTCCCCCCCCCCCCCAAAAGAAATCCAATAAGCACTTACGTATGACCATTGGAACAAACTCCGTAGATACCCACTCAAGGTACACTGCAATCAATCTGTCTGTGTACCTTCAAAAGTTGTAAATATTAAATGCTACAACTTTTGTCCTTTTCACATTACATTAAGCTTATGGCTGGATGCAAATTTCAAAGTCCAAATGACCTTGACCTTTGACCTTTACAGGTCACATATAAATTGTAAAAATGTACAGTGTTGTAATAACCACAATTTACGCCCATGAACAAAATCAGATGAAAATCGACCAAGTTATGGCCAGAATAATTTTTCAAAGGGCAAAATGACCTTGACCTTTGCCCTTTTGAGGTTACATGTTCTTACAAAAAAGCGCAGTGTTGCAATACCTACAATTTGAGTCCAACATGATTAGAATTGGGTGACAATTGGCCGAGTTATGGCTGCATGAAACTTTCAAAGGTCCAAATGACATTGACCTTTGAAGGTCATATGTAAGTTTCAAAAATGTGCAGTGTTACAATAGCTACAATTTGAGCCCAGCATGATCATAATTGGATACAAATTGACCAAGTTATGACTAGAAGAAAGTCACCATCAAAAGTGGTCTTTGACATTGAATGACCCTTCACCTTGACATGACCTTGACATTTGAGATGATCTTTGCCCTGCTATGATCAAATTCCTATACACTCTGAACATCTACTATAGTATATAAGATATTGAAGATTGAAAACTTTAATTAGCCCTAATTTGCACAATTTTGAAACGCAAGACCTCTCGTTATGAAAAGGCGAGACTTCATCTATAGAAGTATAATTGTGCCAAGTTTAGAGTTTCTATATATAACACTTTTCAAACAAAATGTCAGACAAATTTGCCTGTAAAGAAAGAAACAAACAAACAAAGAAAAAAAGAAGAAAGAAAGAAGAAAGAAAGAAAGACAGAATTCCTAAAAAAAAAATATGTCTGTGTTGGCACACAGACATAAATATGAGTAACCATTGCCATCACCTTTGACTCACTTAGTAGTCATAGGAATGCACGCATTAACAAGTAAGCAAATTGAAAAATTCCTTAAAAATCAGGGATAAGCAGCATCACCACCTAGTCAACAACGTAACTTGATCCTTCTAAGGTACGCTTCCATCAACTCCCAGCACAATCAAAAGGCATATTTCGACCAAGTTTACAGTGACTCTGGCTGACGGTTTTGAATAAGTCGAAAATGTCAATTGTGAACCACCGACGGACAATGGAAGGGCAGTGTATAAGGACCCATTACATTACCTCAGGTAACGGACAAATCAGCCTAGGTAACAAAAAAAAAAAATAGAAAAGCCTTCCCTTATGGTCAGGATACAATGAAGTTTCAATATTGATACTTTAAAAAACAAGACACGACAGAAGGGTTTACATGAATAGAGATCATGTCGAGAAAATTCTACAGCTAACATTCCTTCCCCCCCCCCCCGCCCCCCAAAACACAAATCATTGATCCCAACACAGACCTTTGTTCACAATAAAAAACAAACAAACAAGCAAATGAAAAAAAAACATTTGTTCCTTACTTTCCCTATCCCCATCCACAAAAAAATGGCCCTAGTTCCTCATGTAGAGGACACTTCAATCGGAGGGCTACAGTTGTATTTTTCCATGACTCTCCATTGCAATTTGCAACTTGACTTGAAGACCATTGCATGTGGGAACACCAATGTTTATGGCAATCCATTGTTACATTTAATTATTATTTTGGATATCTGAATATATTTATGATATCAAACAATTAGTTTTGGATGTCAGTAGTTCAATTTCCAATATCAGGAATTCAAGTTACGTATCTGTGGGGCACCGTTTTGCTATTTATTAAGCCTTCAAAGTTGGCCTCTTCTGGTTTTCAGGGCAACCGGAAAGGTTCCCCCATCCCAAGGGGCATGTACCAGTTGTCCCAAGTCTCTGTTCCCCCCCCCCCCCCCCAAAGTCTGTGATGCCTGTCCACCTTCTTGATCAGTAAGCAGGTGACTGGTGTTGTTTGCTGATCAATGGGAACAATTAACAGGCAATGCTCTCATCAGGAATATTGTCCATCATGGCTTCTTGTTGGAATTTGCTGAGGGAAACCGTCCAAATTCAACTGTCCCCTTCTCATTTCTGCTTCACATACAGGAGGACCAGGCCATGCCAAAGCTGGTAGACAAACAGGCCATCAAACTGGTGTTTGATGTGGGTCTCCAGGCTTTTACAGCCATCTGGTTTTGGTGCTGAAAAAAGATGATGGACAAAGATCGGTGATCCACCTGTTGCATCTCAACAAGTGTCTTGTTGTGCAGTACTTCAAGATGGAGACTCATGCCACCATCATGGTGGCAATGCGACAGGGTGATTGGGCAACCTTGATGGACCTGACTGGTGCATACTTTGATTATTGCATTTTAATTTACCGTAGCCCCATGCTCTTGGAAATTTTTGCATCTCATGGTCAACAGAAGAGTGTTTCAATTCCTTCCTCTCCAGTTAAGCCTGGTGCCATCACCACTCGTTTTCACTCAGGTCATGAGCAAAGTAGCAACCATTGTGCACCACAAGGGATTTGGCTGCACATTTATCTGGACAACTGGCTTCTGCGGTCTCAGGACCATGGCCTACATGTACAACACACACAGTTCGTGTTGAATCTGTGTGTGAATTTAGGGCTCATTGTGAATCTCCCGAAGTCCAGTCTCACATCTGTGAGGGAGTCTGTTTTTCTGGGGATTCAATTTTTGACAGTCCCTTTCATTTGTCTCCCATCAGAGAACAGGTGGAGACAGCTATTTTCCCTCTTGAAAAGGTTCAGGAGGGCATTGTCCCCATCGGCATGTCAATGTATGCATCTGATAGGGACCCTACCATCCATGGATTCTCAGGTTCCCCTGGGGAGTCTTTGTTGTTGACCTGTCCACCTCAGTTTTTGAGATCAGTGGGGTCAACAGAGCAGGCTCATGTCCCAGGGTATCTCAATTCAGCCATACGATCAGGTAATTCTGAGTTGGTGGGCTCGAGGGGTGAAGGTGATGCCGGGGCAGTCCATGGTGCCATTCAGCGCCGAAGTGACTCTTTTACCGAAAGCCTCCCTTCATGACTGGAGAGCCCATTTGTGACAGCGTCAGGCGACTGGCCTCCTCTTTGGAGGCAGTTTGCCATCAGTTGGCTGGAACTGGAGGTGATTCGTTTGCCCCTTTTCCAGTTTGAGTCACAAGTGGAGAACAACCATATCCTGGTGATGTAAGACAACTACTAGTATATGGCAATTCTGTACATCAACAAACAGGGAGGTACCAGGTCAAAAAGTCTGTTCTCTCTGGCCAGGTGGATCTTGCTTTGGTGCTGTAAGTACGGCGTCAGTTCCAATGTCGGCACATTTTGGGGTGCCTTAATGTGAAGGCAGATCTGCTCTTGCACTGATCTTAGGTGATTTAAATGGAGTGGTCTCTGAATCCAAGGATGGTGGAAGCGATCCGGGCTCTTTGGAGCTGCCCGCACATTGATCGTTTTGCCACACAGGTCAATGCAAGATCAGACCTACACCTTTGTGTTCCCATTTCCCGACCAATTGGTGTGGGTCACAGACGTCATGGCAATTTTGTGACAGGGAAAGTAAGTGTATGCCTTTCCCCAAGCCCCGCTCTTGCTGAGGATGTTGCACAAGATACAAGAGAAGCAGTGTGAAGTCATTCTTGTGGGCCCCTGGTGGCCCAAGAGGGAATGGTCTTTGGACCTCTTGTAGTTGAGCATGGCGCCACGACAGGCTCTTCCTCCTCTTCTGTGACTGCTCTGACAACTGGTGTCAAACAAGTTCCATTGCAATCTGCAGTTGTTCACGCTTCATGTCCAGAAACTATCACCTCAGACATTGCTCCAGCTGGCTTTTCAAAGGGAGTGGCAGAGCGGGTTGCCTGCAGGAAAGTTCCTCAGTCTTCTTTAAAGATCTATGACTTGCATTGCACCAAGTCTGATGCCTGGTGCTCTGCTTCGGGACTGTGGCTTTGGAAGAAGACAGCCCAACAGGTTGCAGACTTTTTTTATAGTCTGTTTGAGGAAGGGAACCTGAAGGTTTGCACCATCCAGGAATACAAGTCAACCATTACAGCTACCCTTAAAACCAAAGGGCAGGGCCTTGGGATGGATCCCTTCCTCTGTTGGCTTGTCAATAGTTTTTACGACCAGTGGAGCACAAGTGGTGTCTCACTGGGACCTCCCCGTGGTGCTGGGGGTGTTGTCAAAGTCCCCATTGGAGCCTAAGGATATGAGTTCAATAGATCTTGAGACCTTAACCTTCCAGACGGTCTTCCTGTTAGCTCTGGCCACAGGTGCTAAGCGCAGGGTGATACATGTCTTAGAAAGTCCCTGATCAGGTGGTCTGCTGATGGTAAGGATGTCTTTCTAAGGCCCTGGGTGGGATTTGTGTCCAAGACACGAGTGGCCCCTGACCTATCAACTGCGTTGATGCGGTTTTGGGTCAAGTCCTTTTCAGCTACAATGTCAAGGTCTGAGCCAGATTGGGCCTTTTCTTCTATGACAATGCTCCAGTTCTATTTGAGTAGGACTTAACCTCATCAAGCTGGGTGACAGAAAGTATTTTGTCAGATTAGCAAATTGTTGCTTTTACTTGACAAAATGGATACACGTGTTTGCCGAGCTGACTTTAAGCTAAGGCTCATAGTCGAACCTCCTGACAAACTTGTAACCTTTGGTGTACTGGCCAATTATATTTGTATTTTAACAGCACTGCTTTTTACCTTTATGATATGTTTTGAAAATTTACACATGCGAATTAATTTATGTGCTGCAGCTTAAACTTTGCAAGGAACTTGAGATCAACACGCTTGCCTTTTGCATTGAGACACCATAAAAAAGAATAATTCACAGAGTTTTTCAACATTTCTCATATTCAGTCTTTTTTTAGAAACTTGATTTATCTTCAGTTTGAAGAATTTGAAAAAGAGTGTAATGAAACAGGCACAGTGACTAAACTCGACTGAATCTGAAAATCAGTGTTACATGCATATGGTTCCTTATGTACATTTCAGGAAACAGTTTTGTAAGTTGGGGGAAATAGGCGGTTAACCCTTGGTAATTTTTAACTTAAAAGTTGACCATAATCAGGGAAATTACTGCAAATTATATCGACAATCATCACAAATATAAACACACTTTTACTGCTCCATTAATTTCTTGAAAGTCAATATCCTGCTGCACTACCTGGTATATGCAAACAGATTCTTTTTTTTTATTGTTTTATTTTGTATGTTTGTTTGTTTTTTCTTTTTTGGTTTTGGTTTTGGTTTCCGTTTTCTATATTTTGTTTCATATATTTTTTGGGGGGGGGGGGGCATGTTTTAATCTTTTATTCACTTATCTCCTAGACATTTCCTTCACTTACCAGCATTCCTAAAAGCAAATTATTATTCCAGAATTGGTTCAATTGCATGATTTCTGGGCGCACTTTGCAATCAAAGTACGTCACGGAAAGCTGTTGGCTCAGTGCATGTCCAACCTGAAGCAATGGGGGTAAAGCGTGAAGTGTTTGAAACAGATTGCTGGGCACAGATGGAATCCCTACCTTCATAATACTGGTTGCATGCAAATTGAGGTGCAAATACCTGACACTGCTGTCTCTAAAATGCATGTTTATGTAAACTTCACACTCGAAAAAATATATGTCAGAAGTTTTTATTTTAGGCCTCCTTGCTTCTTGCAGTATGAATGTATTTGTCTCCACAATTTAGGGCAATACACCAGGCCCTTCTTGTATGATGAGATTTTGTCTAAGCAAAGGAAAACCACATGGTTTCGCACAAAGTACAAACTCTACAATACATATTTTATTCTTTTGATATCTTAGAGATAAAGTATATGAAAGAATAAATGAATACAAACCCCATTTGGCCCAGGAATACAAGTCAACCATTGCAACTACCCTTGAGACCAAAGGGTAGAGCCTTGGGATGGATCCCTTCCTCTGTGGGCTTGTCAACAGATTTTACGTCCAGTGGAGCAAAAGTGGTGCCTCGCTGGGACCTCCCCGTGGTGCTGGGGGTGTTGTTAAAGTCCCCATTGGAGCCTAAGGATATGAGTTCAATAGATCTTGAGGTATCTTAAAGTATATGAATGAATGAATGAATGAATGAATGAATGAATGAATGAATACAAACCCTATTTGACCCAAATATTACAATGTACGTTTGCAATTTTATAAAATATATGTGTACATTGGATAAAGGATACAATGAGATAAACGGTCCAAGGAAACCCATATTTAGGCTACCAAGAGCAGCTCTCATGTTGACCATTTCATTGCGAAATTGATTTATATACATATTTGTGATCTTGTACAATATATCAGAGAGGAGGAAGCACTGAGAGGTCACAAATGTCATGTGAACGATGAATGACACGTAATGAACAAAAACTTTTAGTTTAATTTCTCACATGGTTTTAGTTTGTTGTTCTACTGATTGTAACATATTTATTAACCGTATATTCCTCGGCATATTTAGTAAATACTTGGAAAGAATGTCTTGTACTATTTGAGGTAAATACTTTCATTCTTAAGGGCTGGCATTTATGTCGAATACATAATCGTTATTTTCCAATGAGTAAATATTTTGATAAAATTTATCACAAAATTACTCCTTAAACTAAATGGTACGAAAGTTTTGGCAATTAATTAAATTTGTTTCACGGTTACTTACCTGGCAGAAAACAGTTTGTTGACATTAAAGGTGCAACATCCCAAACTTTGAAGCTAAGTACTGGTGTATCTCAAGAGTCTATTCTTGTTCCTTTACTCTTTATCATCTATACGCAAAACTATACTAACGGACCGTGAAAGTATCCAGCGCTGTAACCATTCAGCCATACCAAGTCAGGTGTTGATAGCGTCGTTTTAGATGTAATAATAGGCAAAGTTCCTTTCCGTTCCTTTTTCTTTATTGTCCATATTTCCGAGTCAATTGTTGGAATAATTCCATGAAAGTTTTGCCTTATTGTTTCTGAGTACACTGTCTGGTTTTCATTAACACATGATGACAAAGTCAGACTATTTGATCATAACCTGTGCATGCCGGCCGTTGTGGATTTGGTCCCCACTGCTTCCAACGGTCCAGAAACCACACTGTCCCAGTTTTCGGGGTCTCTCCAGAACAGGTTGAGTGCAAATGTGAATCAGGAAACTTTTTTTTCGATTGAAAGTAGTAACTGGCCCACTGTTTTTGCGATAATTTGCTTAAAGGAGCTGGAACATGGGGTCGTTAAGCAGACGCAAGGGGCGAAAATCTTTTCCCCAAAAGCGTATTAAAGTACAAGGCTTTTTGGACGAGCCTAAACGATGTGGGTAGGCCTTTAGGTGACGGACCGTGAAACAGTACTTGGTGGTGAGGGCTTGGCCATCTCGGGAACAATGGGGGAGGGGGAAGGATCGGCTTCGTGGCCGTTTTCTCCCCTACCTCCCTCCTTCATCCGCGAGCGTTTGCGCTCCAGCCACGGGAGGGAGAAGAAGAAGATAAAGAGGTGCCACCGTCACCTCCATCCTGTCCTTCGTTGGGTGGGAAGGTACTTCGCCAGAGCCGTCGCTCGGGCGTTTCGCCTGCTGGGGAGAGGCACGACTCTCCCGTGGCAGTTCCCGATCCGGTGCGCACGGATCGGATATCCCGGTGCCTAGTCCCACCAGGGGAGTCGATCGGTCCGAGTTGGAGGCCCA